>NDXB01011273.1:23843-42378 GCA_002631895.1 Agapornis roseicollis
TTTTTTTTTTTTTTTTTTTTTTTCATTGTATGCTTATATAGTGTAAGCATACAATGGGGACCAAATCCTGCTTGGTCAAAGTGATGATTCTTACAGTGCCAGCTTACATGAATGCAGGATATGGATCTGTATTGAAACCTCCTTTCCATTGCTTTTGCAGTATTATAATTAGATTATGCCAGTCTAAATGAAGCTTATAATTTATTATTTTTGCTTTGGGAAGACAATGGTTTGTTGCTACTTGATTTTATTTCCCATTTCCAAATTTGTAGTTCAATGATTGAAAAATGCAAGTAGGGTGTTCTATTACCCTGTTACCGTTGATTAAAACTGCTGTAGCCTATTTAACCACATTATCATGTCTTTGATGCATTCAAGTTCAGGTCCCATGGAACGGGGGTGGGGTGGGGTGGTGGTGGTGGACATAAGTTATTATTCTAACTACTATTATTATTTATTATTATTGTTGATATTACATTTGATCTTAGGCTGTGGGGTTGTCGTTTTTAAAAAACCCAACTAATTCAAACAAGACAAATGGCTTCACTTTTCAGTGAATTTTGGTAGAAGATCTTTTAAAGAGCTAATATTGACCTAATAATGAACAGCTAGGCTATTTTCTTCTTTCTTTATGCATTGTTATGGTTTGTTCAGCACTTCCACTGATCCCTTCCATGGGATGGTGTAATAATGGATGGTGTGGTGAGTTTCTCATGTCACTGCAGACTTTGAGATCTAAAACTGAAAGACAGAGTACAGGAGGCACAGCTCATGTCAGCTATTGGAAGTAATCATGAATGATTCTGGAAAGGAGAATGCAGTTGCTTGCATTTGAAATCTGGCAATGTGCACAGTTATGGTAATTACAGTTATTTATTTTTTCTTTAAAATATGAAGTCAACATGGAAGCACTTTCCCTACAGCAAAGATGTTGCTTCTAGAAAAGATAGTAATCTTTGTGTTCTACTCTCTTTGTAAATCTGATATTTAGAGCCTAGCAAACTACCAAAGGTTTACCATTGACTTTAAGGCCGATAAAACCTGGTCTAGTAATCTGTGTTCCATGATTTGCCAAATGAAAAACATCACTTTGGCCTGTAAACATGACTGGCATCTCACTGACAGGCCATTTGTTTCCCTGGCATAGATCAGTACTTATTGCTGTGGATTCTTGCTGCAAAGGATTCTTTGTAGGTCCGCTTGTGTGGCTTCTTTTTAAGTAGCTGTAAGGTATCTCTTCAGATATTATTCGTTTTATTTCTTCTTCCTGCAAGGATGGTAGTCAGGATATATTTTCTGGGCCTCCAGAGGTACAAAAGTGTGTATTTCTTTTCCTCAAAGAATTTCCCTTGATTAAAATAAAATGTATTGTAGAAATCAGAAATGAATGCTGAATATCAGAATACAGTAGACTATGTTTTGGCTGTCCTTGTTTCCTGTGAACTCATCATCCACAGTGTGGCATACCAGGCTCTGGAAATCAAGATCCAACATTGTTTATTCACATCAAGTCTTCCAGTCACGAATAACTCCTGGCTTATTGTGAAGAATGAGTGTACTTTTGTCATGCTGTTTTACAATGAACTTCCCAACCTGCATTCGTGATGCTAATTAGATTTGGAGAAAACTAAGGTGGCTTGTGTTTCTTCACATGTATGCAAAATGTTTCAACTTGGTAAGCTTTTTAATGGAACTGAAGCCTTTTGAAGATTTAGTGCTGTCAAAATGGCGAATACCTGTGGAAATATATATATAAGATCAAAAGCTAAGCTTGAAATAAGAAACATTCAGTTTTAGATGTTCTGAAGTTCTATGTTGTAGACTGTCTGGAATGGTCAAAAAGCTGGAGGCAACTTATGGTAGAAAATACATATATATAGAGATTTATGTGCATGTACCTTTCTGCATATACATAATATATATAAAATAATTGCAGCAGCATGCACACGGAGTAATGTTTGTCAGTCAGCCTCAAAGGAGCAGAATCTAATTTGGGGATTTATCTTGAAATGTGCCATGCAAAGGAGAAAAAAAAGTTGATGTTTCATGCCTAGAATTCTTAAATACATCATTTGTGTTTTTGTTCTAATACTTTACATACCTTCACTTGTGAATTGATTTATCTTCGGTTGCTGGAGATTGGTAATTAGCTTGCTATAAAACAGTAAAAGTGTTATGAGTAAAGTGTTTCTTTGGAAAAATATGCTGCAATTTTTTGTAGGCATTGGTATTTCACAGTGCGTTAGAAAATTAAATTTCCAATACTCCTGAGCTACCTGACATTTTAGATGTCACTTCTCTTGTATGTACAAATTTCTCATGCATAAGGTAATGAATTGTATGTTAAAACATGTTCTAGCTGTCTGCAACTGCAGCTTGGTTTTCCCTTTGCTCCCTACCTTCAATATATCACTGAAGAGAGCATGGACATTTTGCCCATTACTGATTCATTCTTTCAGTTTTGTGCATACCAGAGCCTAAATTTGCATTAGGTATGGAATTACTGGCAGAAATTTGCTACTGTATGCAGTTTCAAAGCTACTCATTAAAAAAAGTTAATGCCTGAAAATACTTCCAGAAGCTGAATTCCCAAATGGTTTCCACTTGGGCTTAGAGTTGCAGTTTTAATTTTTTTTTACCAGTCTTTATGTAGGTTAGATCTAAGTAAAGGGACTAATACAAAAATCTGATCTGCAGGGTGAGATGATGTCAAATACACTTAAAGAAAAGAAAAAAACAAACAAAAAGGAGAAAATGACGTCTCCGGTTCCTTGAGATCATACAAAGCTTTAATTGTTGTTATAACAAAATAGGCAATTTGCAGAGATCAGTGTAGGTTTAAGTTGATTTGCTGCATTTACCCTACCAATTTGGACAGGAGAATGTAATGTTTTCTTGGAAATGTCCTTCAGACATTACATTATAGATTAATTTATGGACTGCAGAATGCTGTTACCCATAAGACTTTTTTACCCAGTTTGAAAATTAAGTTCTAAAATGAAATGTGTATAAGAGATGGCCATTTCTAGGAGGTCACCAAAGATAAATTGGGATAAATTATTTGTTTCAAATAAAACCATTCATTTATAGTGGAAAAAGTATTGCTCAGATTTACCAAAAAAACACTGATTTTTTCCTGCTTCCCTTTCAATGGTGAACACAGATTTAGTAAATCCTTGTTAAATTGGTGACTTGGCCAAGTTTCAAGTTGGGCTTGAGTTGTTAGGCTTATCTTGGAGAATTTGATGAAAACAAATACAGAAGTATCTCCATAAATTTGATGAAAGAAATTTTGCAAGCAAAGCCCACAGTTAAATCATTTTAATAGGTAATTGATTGGTACGGAGCAGATTACTAGATGATTACTTTCAGTGATTGTAACACTTTTGGGTGGCTTTGTATTTTGCCTGTAGCTTTCAGTGTATATTAAAATGATTTCTTGTTGTTTTTATTCTATAATTTTTTGGTATTGCTCACGATTTGGTTTTGTAGTAATGATTCACATAGAAGTATCAAATAACAAGTGATAAATTCCAGTGAACAGAAATCAATTGGCACTCAGATAGTTTTCTGCATTTCTGGGTAAGATCAAGTTTGCTGGGGAAGGTGTGACCCTTCCTTTCCTGACCTGGTACCATTCATTCTGTGGCTTGCAGTGGTGGGTTTCATCTTCCATCAGAGCTGTCAACCCTTTGCACTGTCCAATTAATGGCTGCTTTTCCTTGGGCTGATGATGTTGTGATCTGGGCATTGATCTGCGTCTCTTTCGATAGACATTTCTTGGTCTTTGGAGGGAAGAAATGATGAAATGCCAATCTACAACAGCACTTTGATGTTGCTGAAAGTTCTTTTTTTAACAGTAGATTAAATTGTCGTTTGCAGCTTGTGGCTGTATTTGATGAGCAAGATCCACATCATGGAGGTGATGGCACCAGCGCCAGCTCCACAGGCACACAAAGCCCAGAGATCTTTGGCAGTGAGCTTGGCTCCAACGCAGCATCAGCCTTTCAGCCTTACCAAGCAACAAGTGAAATTGAGGTCACCCCATCAGTCCTTCGTGCAAGTAAGTAAATGTTTTTAGCATCTTGACGTGTTTCATCTTAACTTCTGAGGATGCCAAGTGCTGTTACCCATTAATGCTGCTGAGGAAACGATTCATTATCTATCCTGATCGAACCCTGATCAGAGTCGAGAAGCTACGTGAATACTTGTTGTATGCAAGTAAACAAACCTTTCTGGTTTAATAATTTATTTATAAACTGCTTTTAGAAGCAATAAAGTCCTTCTGTGCTGTCAGTTTAAAATTGTCCTCACCCTGAAAATCACAACAAAATTTCCAAATGTAGTTGCTGCACAGTGTAATTCTCAGTTTTCCAGCTTTCCTGCATTTAATGAAGAAAAGGATAAAAAGAAACTAAAGGTAGAAGCACTTTCTACTGAACCTGTCAATGTTGCTAGGTTATACTTGTCACCTTTCTATAAAAACACCTGCTGATACGTGCATTTACTGTGTTGCAAATATACACTTCTTTAAAAACCAGAAACCATAGTCAGGAACATCCCTTTGTTTATTTCAACATGAGGAACATTTGTTGCACAGCCATGAAGCAGGAGTTACATATCACATTTCTTGCTTAGGCAGGATTTTTGAATATTTCAGCTTATTGAGAAGATAAATCATGCCACTAAATTTACTGTGTAATTTCCATTCTTGTTAAAAATACCATGCAAACAGGACAATATTGGATAAAATGTTGTTCCCTCCTATGTGTAGTGACTATCATTTCACTCAGTGAGCTTCTGAAGTAGTGACTCCACTCCAGAAAATTCACAGCAGAAGTTAGTAAGTCAGTTCTTTGATATTCTACAGATACAGTTTTTAAACAACTATTTGTAAGTATCAAGAGATTAATTTTCTGTATAGCTGTAGTTTTAATGGATAAAATCTGTGTTTAAGTAATCAAGTATATGGCAAATGGAAAAGTTACCACTCTGTTTAAAGTCTGAGGGGTTTCTATACCAGAGCGTTTTCTGTAAAATTAAAGGAGCAATATTTAACAATTACCTTATGTTTAGTTGAACATGTGTCTTTTCAAGCTATAACTATGCTTAATTACAATGCAGAACTAAATTAGAGAAAGGATTAATGGCAGGATAAATAAGTATCCTGGCATTTCAGGACCCTTCCATTTGACTGTCATGAGGGTATGCCACCGCTAAGTGCCTGTCTCATTTCTATGCATAAGCCAAAAAGCAGTCCTCCTGGGTGGGAGGGGGTGGGATGGGGGGAGTGGGAGTGGTGATAGAGCAGGCAAATACATACACATTTTCTCCTTAATGTATTATACAGTACATTGGTGTTAGTGCATCAAAATCATATAGTGCAGGTAAAATTCAGTGATATACTAAGATAAGCTCGCTTATCTTTGGTGTCATTCTGAAAAATACATGAAGTACTGAGCTAGTTCACTGGTAGCTAAAATAGCCAACGAGTGCTTTGAGATGCTACAATACAAAGGTCTATAGAAATGCAGAAGACTTTTAAAACTGTTGGTAAGAATTATAGCTCTTTGGACACTCTTTATAAAAACACACAATAATAAAATGGGTGAAAATTTGTCATAAATAATGTTCTCACAAATCAGAGATGTTCTTTTATCTAGTGAATTCCTTTTTCCCCTCTTTTTTAATGCTGACAATTAGATATATTTTGTTTTTAAATGTTCCAAATCACAGGCTTAGAATCCCAGTCCAGTAATATTAGCCTGTATTAAACATACCTATGTCAAGAATTTCATTTAAATATACATTGAAAATGGAAATAATATCCTTATTGTATTTCCTTTATAACTTGTGAAGTGAAGCATAGCATACAAATGGTATTCTCAGTATTTCAAATAATTATCTTCTTACTGTGTAAGTTCTATTCAGCAAGTAAAACCCATCCAGTTTTGTGGTAGATGCAGATCCTGATTATCACATGTTGACAAGGTCATATATCTATTAATTGGATTGGAGATGGGATACAAAATTGCTGTAATTATTGTAATTTTCTAGCTAATTGCAGGGTTGGCGGTGAATATTTTACTTCTAACAAATGAAAAACAGTATTCCGTCTGAAATTGGTTTATAGCATTTTAGACACTTTGTTTTACATCTCCGGTGCTTTTTGCTCACAAGCTGGGCTCTGTTCCTCAGCAGTTCCCTGGCAGAAGCATAGCTTGGTGCCATTCTGCTACCGCTCACCTGTACCTGAGGGGTACAGAGGAACAGTCTCCATTCGGTGGCAGCATCTCAGTACATTAGGCTGGGGCTGAAGGGCCTGCTGAGATTTTCATTTCTTTGTTCTGGTTGCCATGCTACCCTTTTGTTTGTTTATAGATCACGCCATCACTCCTCTCCCAGCAAGGGAAAGGTTAGCTAGATCAGGTCCAGCTGGAGAAGTAGTATTCATCTGGACTCCTCTTTTCCCATGAACAAACACAGCCTGTACTTTGCACGTGGGGGGTTGTGTCAAATTGAATCTTCCCATCTAAATATGGAAACAAAAGTGAGGCTGGCCCATACCCCCTGTGTTGTTTTGCAATCAGAAAACACAGTTCATCAATACAAACAGTTGATTTATTTATGTTTCTTATCTAGCTCTTTCTTTTTTACTGCTTTTCTGTTACTCAGGTTAAACTTCCCCTTGTTCTATTTCATCAGTTGAGCTGCATTTTTTTTAAGCATACAGAACACAAGGCGTTTTTTGTGTGTGCCTGCGTGCTTTCTGAGAAGAGGCTGGAAGCTCACTGCAGAAGATTGTTAAAGCAGACTGATGTTTATTCCCTGCTGAAATATAAACTGGAGGCGCAGGTGAAAATTGCCAAACCTAATGAGCAATTTGGCACATAAGACAGGATGTCAAGCGGTGACAGTTCAGCAGTGGGGGCACTGCCTGTGAACCAAGTTGTTTGTTTCATAGTACTGCATTTAAATATTGTAAATAAAATCCCTTTCCAGCTCCATGAGATATTGTGAAAAGGGTCATCTCTTTGTCTAGTTTTCCTTTCAAGTTATTTAGTTCTGTAAAACAACTAAGGGTGGTCTTAGTTCTTGGTCTTGGTATGATTACATGCTACAAGTGTCTCAGTATTTCAGCTGTTACAGTTAAAAGAAATTTTAGTATATAACATTATTGGGAGAACAGCATTAAGAGAGGTTTAAATTATGTGTTGTGGTATTTTAATTTGTTATTTTTTTCCCCCCTGGTCCAATGTAGAGAAGAGTAAGGGGCTGGGAAATCTTTCTTTTCTCCCTTCTCCCTTCTCCCTTCTCCTCCCTTCTCCCTTCTCCCTTCTCCCTTCTTTTCTTTTCTTTTTTTCTTTTCTTTCTGTAGCTGTTTAATGGTGGGGGTATCAAGAAGATGAAGCCAGCCTTTTCTCACATGAGCACACTATTGCAGGAGGCAGCACAAGCTGTAACAAGGAAAATGCTGGTTAGATATTAGGAAAACAGTTTTCACCTGGAGATTGAAACAGGCTGCTCAGAGAAGTTGGGGCATCTCCATCCTTGGAGATGGATAGAACTTTACTGAACGTGGTCCTGGGCAACCTGATCCAGCTGGTCTTGTTTTGTGTGGAGGGGTTGGACCAAACGACCTCCAGAGAGCTGTTCCACCTGCTGTAATGACCATGTAGTTCTGTGACTCCAAAATAATTGATAAAATTCAACTGTTTACTTCCTAAAGCTATTGTTTGTAAAAGCAAATGATGTTCTTAGTGAAATATCTAACAGAGACTTGTGCAAGTGTATTGTGTGTGTACAGATTCCCACCATGGTCTAGTATTGTACTAGTTTGTGCAAGTGAGACACAGATCAGTTGACCCATGCCTTCATAGAACTGCTGGTTTTGTTTTCAGAATGTCTTTGGTAGGTGTGTCAGCTCCTTAAAAATGAGGTATGGAGTAACTGTAAGGTTCTCCTAAAGACTGTAAAGTGGACATCTCCCCGAAACACTGGCCAGAGGAGTCTTAAGAAATTATTAAAAGCTAGCTGGAGATGCTGTACTCCAGTGATTTATTTGCTCAAGTTATCTTTATAAATTTTAGTAGGACTCTCAGCATCAGTTTCATATTCTTGTCATAGAAGCAGACTATGGGACTGGAAAAAAAAGGCTGTAGGTGGGAATATTATTAAGCGAGTGCATAGTGGAATGTGAAGATGTACTCAAAGTGCAGAGGAGCAGAGAACTTGCTGCAGCTTCACATCACTGTTTACTCAGCAGCATGGCTGTTGCTCCAAGGTTCCCTCTGTGCGTGTGTGTTTTTACCCTGCCATAAACACAAGTTTATTCCTCACAGATAAACTCATGCATGTGGAGACTCACTGGGAATTCATTGCTGTATTAAAGTTCATGACCTTGCTTGCCTTTGAATTTGTGGATCTCTCTGCTTTTTGAGTGGAGTTCAGTAGTTTGCTGGTAAATTAGTAGAACGTATCAAGTACAGTATCTGAGGGCTCTTTTAGGTTGAGGGCCATTCACTATTTTAATAAATCTGGACTGGAATATAGAGAGTTGCATAAAAAAACGAAGATGGACTTTGAAGTACTTTGGATGTCAAGGTTTCAGTTCAGCATTTCACTTCATGCATTTTTAAAAACTGTTTTGAAATCAGTGGGATATGCACAGTCACTGCATTTAGAAAGAAAACTCTAATTTGCAAGGCAGTACTGGGAGAAGGATCTGGGCATTGAGTGCACTATTATAGTGCATCTGGGCATTATGCTCTTCCATCAAGGGATCAAAGGTAAATGCTGCTGTGGTCTCACAAAAGTATTTGTCAGCAGGAAGATTTAAGCTGGAGTGACCAGTTGTGGTGCCAGATTTGGAGAAATTGTAAACAAGTTGGAGAGCACAAAGAGTAAGATGCTTTGCAAAATATAACCAGTCTTCAGATGGACTGGTTTACTTAAAAACTGGTGAATCCAAGTCTTCAGATGTATTATTTTTTCTCTTTCTCCATGTCTACTAAGAGAAGGGAAGTTGGCATTTCCTGGGGAAAAAGCCCCTTTTTGTAACCTGAAGGGCTAAACATTTTTTACACCTCGTGTAAAAAACCACTCTTCTGTGTGCTGCTGAGCACTGACCTGTGCTGTAGGACAGGAGGACAAATGGCTGGTGGTGGTGGATCTGTTCTGTTTCTTGCTGAGCCAGTGTTGCTTGGTATCCATAGGTGGGCCACTTGCATCCATTGTAAATATGCATGTATCTTTTCTTAGCATCTCACAATTTGAGTGTTCAGAAAAATCCAATAGTAAGCAAACCAGTTAAATGTGTGAGTGCATAAATTAGTGTGTGAATTTCAAGTACTTTAAAATTGCTGTTTTAAATATGGCACTTCACAGATCTGATACAGGTGTTTATCTAGAGTCCCCAATGCATAAGCTGAGAATTGCTTTGTTAGTATTTTTAAGTGGCTTTGTTTAAAGGTTTGGAGCACTTCATGTTCATATGTTGGTAAGAACTGCATAGGTGAGTTCATATTTGTTCTGGTTTCAAAAAATGATAATGGCTTCAGCACTCTTTCTTGCATATGTCCATTAGAGATGTTTTCATTCTTACTTATATCTCTCTGACTCCATATTCAGCTGTGAGTCAGCTTTATATATGGAAATAAAATAATTTCAAATGTTGAAGAACTAAGGAAGCAAGAAATGAGAATTATTATAAGTATTTCATTATAATGAAAGACTATGGCTTTACAGGCAATGCTTGCTAATGTCAGTGTGAGGTTTTCCACTAGCACTACTGAGCTGTGGGTCATGTCAGCTTTCAATGATGGGTCTCCTTGGTCAGGAAATTTCATTGATGGCCAGCTGGTGTTCAAGTGCCATCGTTCCAGTGCAGATCCAGGAATGATTTTCAAAAGATTCCCTAACCCATTTCCCCTAACCCATTCCCACTTTTACTTCCTTGCCAGGTTCTTTCTCAGATGTTTCCTTTACTGTGTTGAATAATATGAAAAGAACCTCAAACTGAGGCTTGCATTGAGCTGTTGGCAGCTGAATAAGGAAGGTTTCTCACGCATCTGAGTTTGAGGAGAAGATTTAGCAAAGTCTGTTTCTTCACCTTCTGGTGCTCTCAGCCTTCAGGAATTCGTATTGCATTTATCCCTATAGCTCTATATCAAGGATGTGATTGTTTTAAAGCCAGAGTTATTGAATCAAAAAATCAGCACCAGGTGCTGCTTTCTTCCATGAGACTAAATTTGCTCATTCTACAGCACAGTTCTGACTTGAGTGATCTCCACTTGGTGTTTTCTGCAAGGGTAGTGCTCTGCTGTTAATTTGGGATTGTTGAGTAGTTTAAAAACCATGTGTTTTTGATGAGGCCATGACATGTTTGTGAAAACAAATGGATTTTAAACTGCTTAAGTTTCTAAATTAACCTTTAATATCTTCAATCTTCTCAATATACCATCAAACAAAATACTGTGTCTTCTAGTAGGATTAAAAAATACCTGAAACCAATAAAATAATGAATTTTGGAACTAACTGAATTCTCTACAGGAAACATAAGTAATCATGGGGCATTTCCATATGGTACGGGCTTCTGTCTTTGGGTACTGATAGTGGGTAGTAATAAAAATATGGCATTGTGTACAAATACCTAGTGGTATTTTGTACCATAGCTACAGAATATAGTACAAGAGAGATAATAAGTATTGGAATATGAACAGTTTAAGAAGTCGGGTTTGGATATTAGTCTAAATTGGACATCTTTAATAGATTTAATGATCACTTGAAAAAGAAGCTATTACGGAAGTCGCAGCTGTATTCTGAGAACATTTCAGCATGTGTGTGTGGTGGTTGTGGTTGTGGTTGCTGGGTTTTATTTTCCCCTCTTTAAATGAAAGGTAACTTATTCCTTAAGGAAACTATATTTTTATGTATACAAAAATGTAATGCCATTTTATCCAATCAAACATTACAATGTAGCTGCTCAAGTCCATTGTACTGTACCATGGGTTAAATCCCATTGTAATAACATTATTTATTTATTGAGTTTGGCATCTCAGGTGTCGATAAATGTAATATCACTCACATTTATCGATAAATGTAATATCACTCAGATGTATCAATAAATGTAATATAACTTTCTATAGATGATTTCTTGACTACTCCTCTATTTCTTGTTATTGCACTATAAGCAAAGAAGAAGGAGCACAGTGTAGGCAAGGAGCACAAATCTGAAATAGTAGGGAATGTTGTTTCATGGTACAGTCAACCACTGTGAAATTTTTACTTCATAGAGGCATGTGTACACATTACACTTATTTTTTTTTTTTTTAATCCAACAGTTTCAAAAATTCTCCTGCAGTATTTATAGGTACTAGTTCTGAATGTGATAGAACAGGAAGCTTCAAGGCATCCTTAATATTCAGAACCACCAGTTCATGAGAGTAACTGGTATCCCGCTCGTGTTTTGCTTTGCTTTGAGGCAACAATACTGGTCTCCAGTGGGGGTGGACTGCTGACAAAAATGACTTGCAATTTGCCAAAAGGAGAGGATGCAGAGATTGTCAAATGTACTTAATGATCCACTTAGCCCTAAGCGGGGTAATCTTATGGGAAGGGTGTTGTAGGGCTACTGAAAAGCAATGTGAATGCTGGGGTCTCTGTGTCATGCTGTCTGCAGGGTTACCCTGTGTTTAGTGTGGTAGCTAATGCATGCACACTTCTCTGTCCCCCCAATATTTTTTGATATTTTTGGCCACAAGCTCAAGGCTGTAAAATATTGTACTGTAAGTATATCCTTAATTAGGCTAAGCTTGCACTTCAGTGAGAGCATTTTTCTTTGCTTTTGTTCTTAATTCACAAGAGATCTTTTTGCTCCCTTCTTTACTGCATTTGCAGCACGTGAACTCTTTTTCAGATGGGGATGTGTTTTGGAGACAGACCATCTCTTTTGGTGATTACTGGGAAAAAGTTGCTTTAAATTCTGTGTCTTTTGACATGTTCTTTTGAGGGGGATGAAACAGGGACAGATGGCTGCTAGTTGTATAGGCTTGTTTTTTAGTTTCTTTTTTATTTACTCTCTGATGCACTGAAAAGGACTGAAAGATGATACGGAAAAAAGGAGTGGATGAGAAATAACTTTGCATTAATTTATTGCCTTACTTCCTACTTTAAAAAAGAAAGTTTGTTCTTTCTCCCACTCATCTCTTGTTGTAAATCTTAAATGAATTGTGTGAGTTAGATGAGCTCCAGCTTCAGAAATGCTGTGGGTTCATGTTAGGGGCAGATTAAACATTTACGGTGAGAATAAAGCTTATGTGTTTAGAATAACTTTTCTTCAGATATTCTGGCCCCTAACAGCACTGGATGCCATGGAAGTGACAAACCTGGCTTGAGCCCCTGAACCTGGTCTGAGATGAGCTGAAGCAGGAGCCTGCTTTCCTGTGTCATGGCTTGGCTCAGTGCAGCTCAGTATCTAGGGCCACTGTGCAGCCAGGGCTCTCTCCATGACACTGTGGGAGCAGCCAGGGTCCTCCTTTGGGAAATAGCAGACACCTTGCTGGGGGAGGGGGCTTTTACTTCCTGGGCTGATGCCAGAGCTCATCTCTTTAGGATTGGAGGTGGATGTGAGCTTGGGCTGTGTTCCAGGTCTGTGTTTCTTGCCTCTGTTATGGATTTAAGTAATTAATTCTGTCAACATTTTTGGATTTACAGAAACTAGAAGCGTTTGTATATATGTGAAGGGAGTTGGGGACCAAGTTTGCAAACAAAAGCAAAAAAGTGATGTTTAAGTTAAGATGAAATATTTGCATTACTACTTGCATGCAGAATGTAAAGGGCTGTGCAAAGACAGCAATAGCAAGCTATTTGTTAGCTTCTGGAAATTGTGCATAAGAGTAAGGGTCTAGGCTTCTCAAGGCTTCAATGGTTGATTAAAGTTTGCTTTATCCCAAGGGGTTGGATGTGATTCAGGTCTCTGTACAGCGCTGTTCACAACTGGAAGTATAAGTGGGACTCTTGGCAGTTGCTGGGAAGCAGCTGATTCAATGCAAGCACAGTGGATGAAGTTAGTATTAACAGACTTCAGGTTCTGCATCTGAGCTAAATACTTGAGGCAGCCCACTTTCTGATTCCTTGAGAGGAATGGGCACTTTTGGGGTGAGTTCATCTGACCCATCTCATCTTCAGGGTGGGATGGAGTATGGCCTAAACTAAGTGCACTGTGCGAGAAACGTTGTTGACCAGTGAGGAAACAGATGCTTGTGAATCCTATTCTGTATATGATTTACCTCATGCTGTAAATTTTTATATGATAAAATATTTTTCTTCATAAAATAGGATGTTGCTTTCATTGCCTAAAAAAATGATCATTTGTATATTTAGAAGAGAAAGACTAAGTGACATTGTACAAAGCAAATGGATTTTTAATTTGACCCACAGAACAATTTTATTTGTCCCAAGGAAGTACCTACAGAGTCATAATTAGCTAAGTATATTTGGGTTATGGACAGTAAGTCATGAATGCAGATAATCCTATTTAAGCTTTTTTTAGAGTAAAACTGGTTTTGAGAAACTTACATGGAATTTTATGGTTATACCAACAGCATCATCTGCCTTGGGTCTGATGCTGGTATCTAGGCACTTTCTGTGGTGCTGGTCCCAAATTGATAAATCTCTGCAAAGAGGCTGCTGCAGTGTTTCTTGCCACATGTTCTCAGACCTTGAAGAATAACAGATTATGTCATGTGACACTGAAAAGCCAGCCTAAATCTGGGGGAACAAGCATGACATGGAGTTAGTGAGCACCAAAGGACTTGAGTTGTCTTTACTGCTTTATTCAGTTGTGTGTCTCTGTACCCCCATTCCCTCATGCACTGTGTAGTGTCTGGGAGTTTTGGACATCCTGCCTTTACTGCTCTTCAGAGGATGCTGGCTCCCTGTGGGTTTGGGAAACGAAAGCTCTCTGTATTTATGCTCAGGCTCTGAATGGGTGGTTCGGGAAAGGAGCCATCCCTTAAGTGGGGGCTATTAAAGTAAATGCCTTTGCAGGTTTGCAAGCAGAATGTGAGCAACATCTGCTGAGACTGTTTCAAATTAAATAACATTTGAAGCAATGCAAGCAGTTCATTTTTAGTGAATGACAATTTAGAGAATGGTTACATGTGCCTTGTTAACCAGTACTATATAATAAACAATATTTCAATGGTTTTCAGTAAGTTCTCTCTTGATCTCTCTGCTTTTGGGCTGTTTGGAACAAACAGAATTTCAGAAAAGTTTTCTGCATATGCAAACTTCTCCACCAAATACAAAAATGATGTTATCCTCTTCTATTCCAACTCATTTTAAGCTCTGATGTTTAAGACCTTCATTAGATGACAGAGGGTTTTTAGGTCAAGCACTGCCTGACTTTCACAATGATTTCCATCTGAAGGGTCTTGCACAGTGAAGTCTCTTCATGTTTTATTTAAAAGTTTAGTTGGGCTCTTGACTCACAGAAAAATAAATAAAAATGAAGGGCTGACTAGGAGTGCTTCACTGAAAAAAATGATGGAACTGTCTTTTCAAATGAACTGTGTGACATCTATTTGTGAGAAATATTCATTAAGCGAGTAAATAAAGTTACTGCTCTAGTTTGACATAGTAGGCAATATTTCTGTGAGTATTGTACATGTAGGTGATTTACCTCTACCTCTGTTTTAAATTCACCTTTAAAGTAATAAAACATAAGTGGGCAAAATCTTCCCGTAATCCTGCTTTCCCATAGCTCTTTGCTATGTTGCTTAAAATGGAACATTACAGTGAAATAAGTATTTTCACTTTGTCCACCCATCAGGGTTGGGGGAAATTCTTTCCTGTTAGGGTGGTGAGATGCTGGAATGGGTTGCCCAGGGAGGTTGTGAGTGCTCCATCCCTGACAGTGTTCAAGGCCAGATTGGATGAAGCATTGGGTGACAGGGTTTAGTGTGAGGTGTCCCTGCTTATAGCAGGGGGGTTGGAACTAGATGATCTTAAGGTCCCTTCCAACCCTAACTATTCTATGATTCTATGATTTCCAGTTTGCACATCAGCAGTGACCAGGGGTGTGGGATGTGTAGTTGAAGGATCAGGGAGAGGGTCTCTGCCAGAGCTCTGGCTCCATGGTGAGCAGGGCTGTCTACAGAAGTAAGCGAAGAAGCCATGTGTAAGAAGTAGTGGACAGAAAGAAGAGAAAATGGAACTGTTTTAAAACCTAGCCTCCAAAAGTGAAGGGAAAAAAAGCTTCAGTGAAACTGTAGCTGAGAATATGCATAAACATTTATTACAGCTTGGTCAGTGTGTTACTTGTGTTAGCTGAAGAGTTTATCCTAAATTGTGTGTGTCTGTTGGCAGCTTATCTGTACAGTAGTATGTTGTGGTGGCAGCAAATCCAGAAAGCCCATGGAAGAGGAGAGTACCAAACTGTGGTCTAGTATGAGGTGTCCCTGCCCATGGCAGGGGTGTTGGAAGTAGATGATCTTAAGGTCCTTTCCAACCCAACCCATTCTATGCATCTAAAAAAAGTATGTGCTTGAACTGTGTCCATGGTGGTGCTAGGGGAGAGCAGTTGCATTCCTTAAGGTGCAGGCAGCAGGTTTGCTGCATGGCAGCAAGGTGGCCATGTCTGGGAGAATGCCCTGGGCTGCAGGAAGGGGAATGGGTGCTTTCTGGGGTCTCACCCCTCAGTCCAGGTACGCTCCCACTGGAATGAGCTTATGGAGGAGCACAGTGTGTGCACGTGTAAACATGTTTGTGCTTTTGTACTGGAATTTCCTTAAAGTTCTCAGTAGCTGCAAGTTTGTGGTAGTACTGAAATACCTATATTTATATACTGTTTACCTGGTGTGACTGCTGCTGTGCAAGCAAGCTTCTAGGATTCTTACTTCATTCCTCAGAGTGATTCTGTGGATGTGAATTCCTTGCATGAGATTGCTATTACAGGCTGAATTGAATATTAAATTACTCTTCAAACCCTCAAGGCAGTGCATCAACTTCACTCATACTGGGCAATTTGTGCCATGTACCATCTTCAGTTTTTGAATTCTCCCAAGGCTAGGATTTTGCTCCATTCATTTCCATTTTTCTTCTTTGAAACTTGGAATGTTTTACTAAGGGTGAAAAATATTTTTAATGAAGTATTTTAATTTGATCTTATGTTATGAGCTTGCATTCCCCCTTCCCCTCATCCTTGTTTCGCCAGATGTTTTAAATATTTTCTGAGTATATGTGCTTTCAAGGTTTTTCTGCAAATCCAATCATGTTTTTAACAGGCACTGAGTCCTTGTGTATTCATGTTGTGGTTTTCTCTACTTTATGTCTCCTAGATCTGACAGATGGCTTGAGCTCTAGGTCAAGAGATTTTCAGTGTTTTCTGTATGAAAGAAGATAAGATTTGGACATAGTTAGAATTTCCTTGGAAAGGAGCAGAGTTTCAGACCTCTGTGGGAGGAAGGGATTTCATTGACCACGTGTTGTAGAATTTAATAAGTTTAGTAAGTAATTAAATCAAATAATTCATCTTACACTGCATCAAAAGTAATGGCTTTTGTAAGGAAAGCTGTACTTGTGTCTTTTCTTAACTTTTTCTTCTTAAAGAAAAATAAAGTATTTGTGTATGTAACATGTAAAGAAAATATGGTGTTTGCTTACTTTGGAAAAAGATCTTGGTATTAAAGTCAAGTGTTTAGCAGGATGGATGGCAATTTTCAATCATAGATACATGTGCTTAATTTAGTTTAATTTTCACCTTGACCAGCAAAATGAAATGTATTTGTTTCATTTTAGCCATAACTACTTTCTTATTTTTTTCACTTGCACTGCAATGCAGATTGTTTGTTCTGTGTTTCCTTACTTGATCTTTTTCCTCCACTGTTTTTTATGTCATGTCTTTAAGACACCTGAAGGGTCATTTTTAAGAATGAAATGTGAGGAAATATCAAAGGAAGGGCTGCTGATTAAGGCTCTTAATTTGCTGTGTGCTTTGTCTGTAGTTATCAAGCTGTAGAATGTGAGATGATCAGCATGTGTGATGGGGATGAGGCTTTAACCCCAGAGAAGATTAGCTGGTGACTTGATGCTCCTTCCTCCTGTTTCCATTTGCCGAAGTCCAGATAGAGAACCCAGTGCAGCTGGCCTAACTTGGTGCCTCATGGAAATTTTAGAAATGAGACATCCACTTCATATCATCAGCCCATTATCAGAAACAGAAGGAGAAAGGCAAGGAGAAGGCATGAAGAAATAAAAAACAAAGAAACATGGATCAGAAAAGAAGGGGCAGTGGGAATGGGAGAAGAAAGGTGTTAGTGGCAGGGAATGCTTACTTCTCTGGGGGCAACTACAAATCCATAAGTGTTTACTTGACATAACTTTGCCATATAAATAACTACCATAGGTGCCATGTAAACGATGCATTATTATGAGAAAGAAGTGGGTATGTTTCTGCTGCTCTCCATTTTCTCCTCCTTTTTTTTTTTCTTTTTGCAAAACTAACTATAGAATCTGATACCTGGTCCATGTCAGAAAGTGCAAAGAAAAATGTTATAGGCATGAAAAGGAAGGATAATCCCACATGATTACACTTTTGTTATTTCTCAAGTGTTAATCACAAAATGAAAAATGGTATTGTGTGTAATTTTAGATTTGTATAAGTGCATGATGACATTTTGAATTACCTTTCCTGAAACACAAACTGTGGATGTCTCAGACATAGAAGACATTCACTGAATTGCAGAGCTTTAAAAATGACAATCCTGGGGCTTTGATGGATTCTCTGTCTCCTGAAGTCTTGAAATTAAAGTCAATATTTTTCTGTATTTCCAACAGAAGTTAAAAGACTAAATGCAGACATTATTGCACAGTGTACCTGGGCTTATATAGGTGTTTGACAGGATGATCACAGGGTGTCTTCAGAATTTGAGTTATGAGTCTTCTTTCCAGTCTCTGTAGTGCTGCAGCATGTGTAGCGAATATTATTCTCATACTTGGACTTGTACTTTTATCATTTAACATTCTTCTGTATTTGTTTTCTTAACATTTTCTTTTCTGGTGCAGTTTTTCCAGCTGCACTCTTTCTTCCTGTTTACAGTGTTCATTCCAGCCGGTTATGTTACCTTCCCATCCCATCTGCCACAGCCTTTCCCTAGCTATACTACTGTAATCCCTTTTCTCCTGCAAACCTTCCAGCAACCTGATTTCTCATTCATCCATACCTTATTTTGTTTGTAGGTGGAGAGTGTGGTTTTATGAGAAAAAGGAGAACATTCACTTTACAGGTTTTTTGCATTTGTTTTTTGATTCACCTCCCCCTTAGTGTGGACTAATGAGGATGGACAGCATCTGGTTCCATCACCATGGCTTGGACTTGTTCTATTCTCCTATGGGACTGTCCGGTGACTGAGTGGCAACCCAGGAAACTGGGTCTGTGTAAAAATTCTGCATTAACTTTGTACACTTTCTTGTCATGCTAAACAGAAATTGTGTCTTGGCTCACCTAAAATATGGAAGTCTTGTGCCCTTTTTT
>NDXB01011273.1:46997-62389 GCA_002631895.1 Agapornis roseicollis
TGTTTGTTTTTTTTTTTTTTTTTTTTTTGACCTTCAGCTGAGGCTCTTTCTGTTTGCTTATTCTTGGTTTTGAACTTTTAGGAATAATTTTTGACTCTCTTCTGCCTTGGCAATGTGAAATTAAAAAAGGAGTGAGAACTATGTAGTTAAGCATGCAGCATAACTGCATGTTTCCAGGGTTGTAAAAGGAAAGATAGAAAGGGATAGGGGGGGAATGGGGGAAAACAAAATAAATGAAGAGATATAGCTTAAGTTTTTTCCAAAGTTTCGAATTTTGCTACATTTCCAGAAGAGAATAATTCAGACTTCTCTTGTTATAAGGGACTTTTGAAAGTGCATGTAAGATAGACTGGAAAGCTGAACTTCTGCACCTATTTCAACCAGCAGCTAGTTTCCTACTGCTGATTTTAGGCATGGTATGAAAAAAGTAGGGAATATAGTTTATTATTATAATCTGTTTCTAGTAAAGAAGAATTATTCAAGATGTCTGTTGGTCTGACACCCCTTGGAGAACAGCAGATGTTCTGTTTTGTTGTCCCATTGTGGGCATTATCTGAACAACTTAAGACTAAGTAGTCTAAATTGTCTTCCTCCTTATTTGGCTACTGGGAACACCGGAGTTTTCTGCAGAAAATGATCTTTAACCTTGAGAGTTAATGAGATGATTTCAGCATGTGCTCATAGCTGGAACTTCTTATTTCCCACTCATGTAATTGGAAAGAGCTTGTTTGGATGTTGATAGGTTTGTGTAGTCCCCAAACTCCACAGCTTCCCAGACCATTCTCTGACCTACCTCCAATGAAAGGTCATACAGAGCATTGCATCTTCTTCAGAGAGTTGCACTATCTGCCCTTCCATGTCATGGGCATGGCAGTTCTACTGCCGTGCATTGCCTGTGGATGAGGAAGGTTGGTGGCATTTCATCTCATTACTTGAACACGCAAATACTTGATTTTTCTGTGGGGATTCAGCTTGATAGTTGTACCTGAATGGCAGAAAATAATATTCTTGAGATCTTTATGCTCTTTGCTTTGCCTTTGAGCTATATTAGTCCCTGCATGCAGAAAAGACTTCTGCTAAAAATTGTCTATTTGAGCATATGGGGTGGCATGACGTGGCCTTTTCCCAATTCTGCTTGAGATCTTTTACTCTTCTTGGTCATCAGTGGCAGATACAAGCTCAGTAAAACATTAAATTTCAGAGATTTAATAACACTTTAAATGAGAGCGTGTTTCCTGAATGTATCATCATGTTTCTAATAATCCTAGTAAATGTTTCTGTCATGGAAACAAGGACAAATGCCATTAAAATTGCAGAAGCTGTTAGTATTTCTTAATAGTTGTTCAGGACTATGTTCAGTCTATCTTATTAACATCTTGGAGATGTTATTTGTGTTTTCTATTTTGCTGTGTCTTAAACTTGGTAGCGTGCATACAGGCTGTTCCTTCCCACACATTCTTTTTTAGTTCAGTTTTGCTGCTTAGAGCTATGAAAGTGGATGCACATATGATTTCTGACAAACCCCTTCTCCCCCAGACTCTAAATCATAGAATCAAATGATAATTTGGGTTGGAAGGGACCTTCAAGGCTTATCTAGTCCAACCCCCCTGCAATGAACAGGGACATCTTCACCTAGGTCAAATTGCCCAGAATCATCCAGCCTGTCCTTGAATGTCTCCAGGGGTGGTGGTGTAATCAAATTTTATTTGCTATTATAACTATTATGCTGCAGTTAAAAATCTGTCTAAATAATTTCTGTAATGAAGCTATGTGGATTTTGGGCAATGCAGATTCAGATCGATCTCCAGGTATTGATGACTTGAAGTCGTTGCCTTCTTCATCCTGACAGTGGCCTGTGAGCTGGATGTCAGCAATCATTTTTATATCTCAGGAAAAGCCCCAGCTGGGTTTTTGACAATTCCTGTACTTCTCTACAGTGGAGTGAAGGCTGGAGCTGGCAGTGCTGGCCCTGGCTTTGGACAGCAGAGGCCAGGTATCCAGTGCTCACTCATTGATGAGGAGGTTCTCCACAGAAATGTGGAGACATGCCAGATTAACAGCCAAACACTTTCAAAGGTGGAGTATACGTCTGATGACTGGCAAATATATACCTCTTCCCTCAGTGTTTCAAACATAAATGAGGTAAACAATCACCATACATAACTTGTTCACTGTTCATGTTGTTAAGATACTAGTAGCATCCCTGCTGCTACCCATTATTTACCATACCCTGTGTACACACTGGTCCATTCATGCTATTGTGATGTCTTTACTAATGTAGAATGTAGAAGTCTATTTTTTTTTCTCCCTTCTAAGACCCAGCAGAAATGCCATAGGGTTTTAATTTCCTTGCCGTTTGCCCAGGAAATGGCCGGTGGGTAGGTATTCCTTCACTGGGCAGGAGCCACAGAGGCAATGCTGGTGGGCAGCCGGGAAGCTCTGCAGCCCTCTGGACAGTGCAGACCATTTCCTCTGTGAAAATTTGATTAGTGCAATAATTCAGGAGCCAGTAGATGCAGCATTAGGATTTTATAGGAGTAGGGAAGATGAGAGATTCCCATACCAGTTTTGTAAGGACTCGTGTAATAATAAATCCCTTGCTAATTGAATGCATACCTGTGGAATTACAATTAAGCATGTTTAACTCTTTGGCATCTGGATATGATCCACATAGGAATTCCCACCTCACGTGTGAGGTGATGTAGTGATGTATGAGACTATGTTGGCAACAGATGTTGAAAGAAAGTTTATTCTAGTTTAAGTCTGAAATGGATATAGACTGAGAAGTAGTTCTGAGCCAGGTATTTCTGGTGCTGCCAAGAAATGTCACTGCTATCTACCCTTTTTCCTCCCCATAGAAAGGCACAGTGGTGGCTTGGGGACCAGAAGGGATCATGACATTGCAACCATAGCAGGTTTTGTCTGGCGGAAACTCTCTGATGAAAGAACTGTAATGTGTATTATTATACTCATTATATCATTCCTGCTTTGTTCCAACTGAGCTCTACAAGTTGTAATCTAAATCCTACTGTTGTATCTATGTATCTTTGCTTCTGTCCAGCCAGAAGTTGCAGACTTCTTCCTTGAAGTATTTCTGAACTTAACCCAAAACATTTAGACCTTATACAATATACAGTTTTCACATCACTGCACCACGTTCACTACAGGAGCAACTTTACCATTCAGTTTTAGTGGAAATTTCAAAGATGTGGAAGGAAAATATCTTCCAGCTTCCTGCCTGTGTCTTACATCAGTGAAGCATTATGAACTCAAAGCAGCTAGGAATTCGTTCCTGTCACTGCAGATATTTGCCAGCACTACAGAATGACTTGTGAATGAAGATGCAAATACAGTCTCTTCATTATAACTGAATATCAATGAGTGTTATTAGGAAGGCATGATCTTTGATGTATGCAGAAAAACTACAGCAGCAGTAAGTTGAGGAGAGTAACGACTGTTACTGAAGAAGTAAGGAACAAATTTTGCAAAAAGGACCACAACATCTGTGGGACTAGAAGTGCATCTTTCTTATGTTTGTAGCAGTAGTGTGAAAATAGGTAAAGAAGTAATCCAGCATGTTTTAAGGAAATCTTTGACGAATGTACCCCCAAAACCTGAGACTGCAGCTCATTAAAACATACTGGAACATAATTTTTTGACAGAGACGAGCAGAACGTTTGTAACATGTGACATCTTTGTCTTTTCTTTTGGCATGCAAAGGTATTTGCATTTTAGAAAAAAGCCCAGAGAAAGACAAAGAGGGTGCAAGTAATTAAATTTTAATTTTGGTTTTAAAGCTTTTTCTCTAATTAGCTTCAAAAGTCAGTGTCGAAATTGAGTTTCAAGGTGCAATCATCTTTTTCCTCCTGGATCTCAGTATTCAAAAGTAAGAAGAAAGGATATTAGAGAAAGAGAAGGAAGATTGTTATTTTAAAGGCCTTTCAAGATAAGGATTTAACAGTATCTCATTATTAAAATATAACTGTGGCAGGTTGATGTTTTCTTATTTCTGAATTTCAAAGTCATTGAGCAGTCATGGTTGGGAAAATGGAAAACAGATTCTAGTAAGAGACTGAAAATAATACTAAGAAGCTAAGGAAGGACTTTTCTTTTTCTTTGTAATATGACTTTTTGGTGGCTTGGTTGTGGGTTTTTTTTTTTTTTTTTTTTTTTTTCCTTTTTTTCGGGGATGTTTTTTTTTTTTTTTTGATTTTTTTATTATAAAAAAGAAAAATTAACAAAAGCAAAGTATAGAGGCAAACTCACCATGTTTTCTGAAGGGCTGAATTTAACAGATTTGCATCCCATACTTTTCCTCTCTANCATTGTCATCCATTCTTCCAGAGATGATCTTAACTTTTCTATGAGTTTTTAATTATAGGCATGCTGATTCAGTGTTATGCATTTCTTAAACATATGCTAGCATGCAGTGGGGTTTTATTTGTACATTTGAAATAGACAAGTGTATTTTCTGTATGTTTGTGTTATGGTTAGGGACATATGCACACCTGTCAGGTTTTGGAGGCAGAATCTAAAAATCCCATGACCTGCCTCATTCATTTGCTAGAACATGTTGTGCACTCTTAGTGCAGTGGTACAGCCTCCACCCCACTCCTGATGTGGCTGCCTGCATGCAAGATCTCCAACTGTATGAGACAGTGGTATGAGGAAAAGAGAATAATTGTGCTTCCTCATGATTTTAATGTGGGAATGCTTATAAATGTGCCAGTTTAAAGCTAAAGAAATAAGAAAACAGAGAACAATATTTGATAATATTGAAATATGTCTGTGAGGAAGTACATAAGCTGTTGTATGAAAATTAATACTGGAAGAATAACTGAAAACAGTTGTGTTTGTACATGAAGTAATTATAACTATCTGAAATTGTGTGAAGTTAATGTTTTTTTTTTCTCTGTAAGAGGGAAGGCAGTCTAGTTATTAAACCAAGTATTCTGAATATAGAGATATTAATTTTAGAAGCTGATGCTTTAAAGCATACACATATTTTCAAGCAGAGAAATGCTAGTTATTTAAACTATGCCATCTTCAGCTTTCTTGTAATGCTGAATGGCAGAGTCCTGAACACTAGACAGTTGGCATTTGTAGGTGAATGATGCACAATTGATGTAATATTTGCAAACTTTAAAGCATTTGATAGAAATGTGTGTTGGAAATTCCAAGTTAATGTGATCATAAACACTTCAGTATGGTTTGAAAATCAGTGCAGAAAGCTTAAAAGTTGGAGGTAGTCTTAATCTAGCTAGACAGCGCTGTCCAGTAGGGTGTCATGGGGATTGCTTTTAGTTTTATTTAACCTCTTTAAATCTAGGAGGAACAGTACTGCAGATAGTATGTTAATTAAATTTCCAGATGTTGATAAGCTAGGGAAGGCGAATAATACGAATGAGGGAAAGATAAATAACCCAATAGAAAGGTAATAAACATACTGGGGAAAAAGCAATTTAATTCATTCTGATTAAATAGAAGCTAATGTATAAAAATATTGATCTAAACTGAACATATACTGCAATTAACAAGACAAAGATGCTGAAGTGAAGCTATAGAAAAAAATTCAGGATTTCTGTGCATGTTGTGGATTGATACCATGACAATAAAATACCCAAATGTGGTTATTGTTGGCTATGTACGAGTGTCAAAGTTTAAAAAAAAAGAGAGGGAGAATGCTATTTGTAAGACAGCACTGAGGGTATTTCGTAAGAGACTTACACTATTCTGGGTGTCTTCTGAGCAAGGTAAGAGCAGAATAATATTTACAAAATGAACATCAATGAAGAATTAGGAAGGCAGAGGTGAGAAATGCTGTAGTTGCCTTTTACCTGTGAAAGTAAAAGATAGTTTTATAAGTGAAGGGGAGATAACTAGTAACAGGAGAGTAAACTTAGTGAAAATGATAGAAATCTAGAAAAAGGAAATTCTGAAGATTTTGACCAAGTAAAGAGCATTTACTTTGGGAAATGCTACAAATTGTTTTAATAAATAATCACCAGTTAAAACTGGAATAGATTCTACAGGAGAGAAAAATACTGCTCTGGGCTGTGAAGAGACAGTTGGTAGTGTATATATATCTTTCTCTTTTGCCGTCATGACCAAAAATGTTTTTCTGAAAAGATCTGCAATTGGTGGTAAATTTGCAGTGCTACTCTTTTACATCCCTTCCAGCAGCCATCTACACATGCATCTCCTCATGCCTGTGGATGCTTCTGCAAGGCAGGCAATACAGTCATCCAGAGGGTAGTATCTTCACCTCTTGAAACTGCTAATGTTTTGAATGTTTTTTCTAATTCAAGCTTCCTACATTTGATTCTCACCGTTTCATTAATCTTCTAGAGAAGTGCTGGCTTATATTAGCTGCTGCTAGGGTTTAGTGGAGTTTGTAGATATGTTCCCAATCAGCTGGTTTTTGTCTCCAACTGTTTTTCTTTTATCTGTGGTCCAGTTCACAACAGTCTCAGTGGAAGTCTTTGGAAGTTACCATCATCTTGTCTCTGTAGGTTTGCAAGAATGAAAAGGGATTTGCGGGATTTGAGTTTTTGAAGGTCATAGGAATGTTTGGCTCTTGCTGTGTTTAACTTAGTGGAACAAGGAGCTGAACAGAACCTACTGAAATTAGAACCAGAGCTTTGGGAGCTGTACTGGAGCGTGAAACTCGAGGCTAGTTTAAATATTTTTAAAGAGAGATTTCAGTTAAATATAGACAAAGTCTTAACCTGTAGTTTCAAGTATGTCAAGTTGAAAGAAGCAGTCCTGCTTTCCTGAGCCCCAGGATGATCCTGATTCATCCTTTCTCTTGGACTGTAGACAAGTATTTGAGAGATATGATGAGCTGGATGGGAGACACAGGCAGTGAAACTGTTGAGTTTTTGTCTCCCATCCCCAAACTGGTTTCCTGATGCTGAGGTAGGATCTAATTGTGTCTTTTGTACACAATACACTGTCATGTACATATATACCTGTGTGTTCGCTTTCAGGAACTTTTGTCTTCTTGTTGAAAGCTACTCTTTCCCACAGATTTTCTTGGTTTTATTGAATCACCATTTTCTCAGACAATAGGATGTGGAGAGAAAAAGTAAGTCCTGTTCAGGTCTACTCACCAGTCATGGGCCTGATTGTCAGTGTGAGGTGCCTTAAATTCACTGTGCAACAAATAGTGCAAGCCGTGAGTGGCACCGAGGAGCTGAACCATCAGTTGAAAACTTCACAGAATAAAATTTTATTGGCTACGCTATATAAATGCAGGTATGTATTTTTCTAGTCAAGCCCTCCAAGCTGCCATCTGAGAGGAAATTGGTATGGGAAGGTATATATTAGCTGTGCTGTGAGAGAGCACAAGCTTTTCTGCTGAATGCCTGCATGTAAGATGACATATTCAGCTTTATGGATGAAATTTGCCAGATCCTCAAATGCTTTTGCTCATGAGTGTATTTGAAAATCAGAGAAGGTGATGACCCTTTTAAAATAAAAATGGAATTGCTGGCAGGAAGGGAAGGTACAACTCTGTGTTCCTAACATTTAAAGATGGTTATAAAATGTGTATTGGCTGTTTTTATAATTTATAGTGAAACTCCTTTTGCTTTTAATAAAATGAGACTTCCAGTCAGAATTTCATGATTATGAATGTGAACATTTTGTTACCCAGCTTGGATTTATTCTACAAATAAACATTTTCTAACAGAACTATGGCTATATACATAATTTAATGGGATTCTCTGTCAGATATAATTCTTCTTGGAGTTAGAGTGTTGGACTTGTGGTTGAATATCTGAGCTCCTTGAATTTGGCTCAAGAACTGAGCTAGTGGTAACTTTCATGATTTTTAATTTAATTTTTACTTAATTCTTAGACTTTTAAAATTTCCTGTAATTCATTATTAGATTTAATGTTTCAAGTGCTTATTTAAAAGGCACCTTAGCTGCAGAAGCAAATCAATATTTACAGTGCATTAGTGCCACAGAGAATTTGAAGCCTTGTGATTAGAGTTCATTGCTGTTTTATTCACTCTTCAAAGAAACCGCAGACTTCAAACGGTATCAGCCATCATCCTGGAATCAGTGACATTGCATTGGTCCCATGCGTACTTCATCTTGCGGTTTAATTATTAAGTTCCTTTCCTTTGATTTTCCTTTTAATATTTCAAAGTATATCCTCTTCAAATCTATAAATTCAGGTAAACCAGAAGATTGTAACCAACAATATATTAGAAAAATCACTTCAGTGAATTCCTTTATGTTGTTATTTTAATGGAGAATATCAAAACCTATTTAGAACAGTCTCTAGGAATAGAATTGGAGAGAGGGATGCAGAAGATTGTATTTACAATTTGTGGTTAACACAGTGTGAACAAGATTTAATTTTTGGATTAATACCTGAAGTAGTATTGACCATTGCCAAGCAGTGTACACCAGCATTAGCTTCATGAGCTTGTCCCATTCCAGCAAAAAATAAAATAATTACCATATGTTTATACTTCTATTTTAACTGGAAAATACATAGATCCAACACACCCAAGTTATTGTGTTTTACAATTCTCTTTATTGTGAGGTTTGTTTAGTAATGCAAAATCCTTATCTATGTATCCATTTTCATATAGAGATGGAGAGATTAAAATTGATCACATTGTATTTTTATATGTCAAAATACCTTTATTTTTCAAGGTTCGGAGTGATGTTCAGCAAGTGTCTGACAATACCTCAGTAACAAACCTTACTAAAACGAGCTGGCACATACTAAACATGGCTCATCAGCAAATAGATTTTTGTAGAGAACTTCTCATGTTAATGTTTTCTCTGGAGCATATTAACATTTGGGAATTCCATTGCATAATTAACTTCCGGTATTGTGAAAACTCTTTACTGCTTTCCATGGTGCAAATTATCAGGTTTTCACTCCAAAGCAAAAGGCAAGGTAGCGATGACTGCTTGCTTCTCTCCAGAAGTGCAGACCTGTGTTCCAGTTTCTTTCTTTCTTTCTTTCTTTTTTTTTTTTTTTTGGCAATTTGGCTTCTCTTGTACCGAAGTTCACCCAACTGAACTTTTGTTTTGTCAAGCAGTTTGAAGAAAAAGTGTAAAGCTACAAGAACATTTTGCTATCGCCATGCTTATATATAGATGCATGAGCATAAGGAGCAAGTGAACGCATGTTTGAAAATTGTAATTCTCTGTTGTAGGGTGGGTAGCTGAAGCAAACAGGATAATATGCATGGGCTGCTGCTTGGAACAAATATAGATTGATACTTTTCTTAAGTGGCACTACATACTACAAAACCACTTTCTTTCTCAGGCTAATCTAATAAATTAGAGTGTATGTTCAGGGCTACGCCAGCAGCACAGACACCACTGTTAATGGGTCACTTCATTACACGCCATGGGGCTGGTGCTGGGACTGCAGCTGTGCCACCTTTGTTACAGAGATCTCTTGCGATTTGATAGTGCACTGTTACTATGTTTGCCATCTAGGGGGAAATGAGAGGCTTTACCTGCAGCTGCTACATGAAACTTGAAGTAGCTGAAGACAAGGCAATCAAAGAAAACCCCTCTATTATGTATTTATGAGTATATACTGAGTAATCAAAATCTCAGTAGGGTTGACTCAGACCATAAATACTTTTCTGCATAATTAAAGTGGTCTTTCCCAAAATATTCTTTTAATTACTTCTAGTTCCGTTATACACACATGTATATACATATGTATGTGTATAAATATGTGTACACATAATTTATAAAAGAAAACATTTTATTTGCTGGAAATTAACTCTTGTGAATATCTTTGGTATGAAAATGAAAAAAAAAATACTTTTTTTTTTTTTTTAAAGGAAAGAGGAATACTGTAAATGTGATGGAAAAACATTAATTCTTCATTATTCTTGTTCACCAGAATGAACATAAAATAGAGTGACCATGGTGTTTGGTTATGTTAACACTTGTGCATATCTCAGCAGCATGAGTCCTGTTGATTAAAAAAAAGCCTCACACATTTTCTTTGTGAAGCATGTCTTGCTATTTCTCAGTGTCTTTATAACGCCATGCAAAATAAGAATCTTTATTTTAATATTATTATACTTAGCATTAACATAAATATATTGTAAACCTTAAGACCAGTTGTTTAACAAAATCTCCTCATTGTGTTTTCTTGTTGGTATTGTGAGACATGCACCTTCATCTTCCTGGGGAACCATTTCATCAAACCATTATAGTCCTGGTTTTCATTCTCAGCTGTTGCCCATCATGCCTTTGCCACTGATTCTGCTGCTTAGTGCCATAGTTTTCACCTTTTCCTTTTCCACTCTGCATTCAAGGTTCCCAGTGCAGCATTAAAGAGAAATACAATGGATAAATCACATCCCCTCCACTCTGATGCTGAGTGGGAGAGTGCCAAGAGGTCACAAATACAGGCAGTCTGTTTGTGCAAAGAAATGATAGATACGTGGATACTTGTTGTAGGATAATAAATGAAATTGGAAAAAATTAAGCTGTATTTCAAGAGAAACTAACTGTAATGTACCATCAAACTTTCCAGAATGGATTTGACCTCTACATATATTAAAAAACCCTATCTCTTTCCAAGCAGTCTACCTGCCTGCTGCATTGTTTATTACTAATAAAATATTTTTCTCCTGTAAGGCATGCCAGCTGGAAGGCTAAGGGAATCAAGGTAAATCAGCACATGTCTTGTTTCAGCTGTCAGGAAGAGGCAAAGTTAAGAATGCAGAATAGAAAACAGTCAGTTCTGTAAGTTTTGAGGAAGAAACTGAGAGTATATTTTAGAAAGCGAGGGGGCTGCCTTTTGCTGCAGAGAGGCAGCTTCTTGCTGTATGTTGTGTTGGCAGTGACTGTGCTGTAGCTGTGTCAGTGCAGTCATGGAAAAGTCATAGAATCAGACAATCATAGAATAGTTAGGGTTGGAAATGACCTTAAGATCGTCTAGTTGAAACCCACCTGCCATGGACAGTCATCCTAGTCCAGTTCGTTGTTAACAGGTTGTTGACTTTAGGCCTTTGACTGCTTGCTGTTTAAAATACCTGTAAATCACCTTAGCCTCCTAGTTGTTCAAGCTTATGCTGATTTTTAATTTTACACAACCCACAGATAGTAGCAAAGCTGCTGTGTTTATACTTGGAAAAACCAACAAGCTGTGCTAGGTTCGAAGAGCTGAGGTTTTGCCCTCATTTTCTCCTCGTGTGGTCAAGCGGCAAGGCTGTGGTTTTGAGGAAACAAGCCTTGTCCTTGAGGAGCTATGCTGAGGTCAGTAATTCCTTACTCTGTGAAACCACATTTGGTCAAAACCACCCATCCAGAGCTTGAAAAAATATTTTTCCTATGTGAAAAAACATTTTAAATCTAGTCAGTGTTTATTTACTGTCTGTTTTATTCTTCAGATATGCCTCTTCATGTCCGACGTAGTAGTGACCCTGCACTGATTGGCCTCTCAACCTCTGTAAGTGACACAAATTTTTCTTCAGAAGAGCCTTCACGGAAAAACCCTACAAGGTGGTCCACAACAGCAGGCTTTCTCAAGCAGAATACCCCTGGCGTACCCAGTGCTCATGAAAGAAAGGTATGTTTCTTCCCCACTCTTTATCCAATAAATGACAAATTCACATGAATCTTGTTACTTTATTCTTCTCTCACCTGCTCGTGGTTTAAACTTGCGTTTTCTGACCTTGTCCACCAAACTCCCATCATTATCTGAGGAGTGTTTTTAGTTGCATGTGTATCCTGCCCTTTGGAAACTCTGGGTGATGCCCACAGCAGGGGCTCCAAAAACTTGATTTTTGCCATTAGCTGTAGTTGAAGCTCTGATTGCTCATTACTCTGCAAAACAGGGCCTAAATATTGTCACACATTTTCTTTGAATGCAAAAAAGGGCATGCCTATAATGATTTTTCTGATCTCCATAGAAGTCCTAATGTCAATGAATAATTTGCATGCCAGCTTGTCTGGTCTGTCTTTCTGACACAGCATTGCCAGTTTTTACTTTCTGAGGAACTAGTCAAGTAATACAAAATACAAATTGCAAATACTCTGTCTTCTTGATAACACTCTTAAAACTAAAACAGTGAAATGTAAAGTGAGCCTTTTTTCCCTTCATTTCTAAAATATGATTTCAGTATCTCTTCGTGCATTATATTATTAGCTCAAGAAATCAGCAGGAAGCTCTGTGCGTTATTAAAAAAAATGGAAGAAACATTCTCTTTTGTACAGCCGCTGACATTGCCCATAATCGTGATGGTAACTTGTGATAGACTTAAAAGGAAAAACATGTATATTTTCCAATAGAAATGAGTAATCTTTGAAGAAATTTGCCCTTTTGGCTACCATTCTGACTGCGCAGCACAAATTCCTCTTGGAAAATATGCAGTTTATTACAGCTATTTAATTTTTTTTTTTTTAATGCTATTAATTCTGTGTGGTATTAATGCAGACTAAGGCTCTGCATCTAGGACTCACAACCCAAATAATGAAGTTTTTACATGCTGCTAATGAACTCAACTACCTTCAGTGGTCTTTTGATAATTTCAAAAACATCTATAAGAAACCAGCACTAGGCACTGAGGACCACGTTCTTACAGAGGTGTCAGTTTAACATGGTATTGTTAGGTCTCTGCTTATCAGTATTTCAGGTAGGTAATGGTGTATTTTTTGTCACTTGTACGGATGTGGCACAGAAGTGCATGTTGTTTTGAAAAATATCTTTTATAGTATTCTGATTTGGAGAGTAAAAATGATAATATAATCCATTTGAAGTGTTAACATTTTCATTTAATTTTTCTGAAATCCTGATGAGACTGTGCTTCATTACTCCACAAACATAGATATGAAGGGCCATACATAGCATAATCAGATTTCTTTGAGTGTCTGAAGTTAGGAGAAATTGGAGAGAATTGAACAGCAGCAAATGTTTCACACTAGTCTTTTTGCATCATTAGCTGTTCAATATGTACTTACTCTTGATTTTCATGAAAATATTTCATGTCTACTGGAGCATGGTGACCAAACTGGAAGGGAATGCATGTGATCTCATGTAGCAATGGGAGGCAAGGCACAAGAGAACATTAAATCAAAGAGATGGAAAAGAATCAATATAGGTTAGTTAGTACAATAGATACTGATAATTTCTTTTACCATTTTTGCACACTGTATACATCAGTCCTTTGAATAGAGGAGATCACTTAGTGCACTATGTTTAATAGATACTTGGAATTAAATAATATTTTCTTGTGCAACATATGTTATGAATTAATCTCAAGTTCATTTGTGCTAGACTGGTTTTTCAAGTTTTCAGCATCTTGATTTCTTTATGCAAATCAAGATTTTATAATGAATCCTATATCTCTTAGGAATGGATATTAAGAATTCTCCTCTCCAAATACTAGCAGCAATTTCATTTGTAGTATTATTCTAAAACATGCATTTTTGAAGTATCTGTCAGCAATCATTTATCAAAGTATTAATACTATATTTTTACAAATGTTTTTTGGTTATTTGGACTGTATCAAGTCCTCACTACTTTTCTTATGTTAGGTTATTTTCTTCAGCTACTCAAATAACAAAAGAAGATGGCTGTGCTTTGTTCCAGACTGTTTCGTTGATTATAGATGACACAGACGTTTCAAGCAAAGCAACGAGAACAATCTTAATTTTCTGCTCAGTGCGTTGGGCTTGAGCACCCATATATCTTTGTGGGCGGTTGGCACTATGTAATGTTTTCACTGCAGTTCTCTTTCTTGACAGCACAAGAACATATGTTCTTGGGCTGAGATTTGCAGCACAGTTGTAGATTAGCAACTTTGCCCCAGCAGTATCTTGCAGAAACAAGAAAAGGGTTTCTGGGAGTGTTGCCAAAAGCTTCATCCACCTACTGACTCTAAGAAGTGACATTGCTTTCAGCCCGTCACCTCTAAAGAGAAATAATTGACAGGTAGAAACCCCTTCCAATTTTGGAGAAATTAGCAAACGGAAACTGCTTGTATCTGGCAGAAGGGATTTGTTTCTCGGGGGCAAGCGAGAGAAGGCTCCTTATTGGTATTTGTTTCATTTTGGGTAGAAGAATTTGGAATGGTAGGAAAATGGGCAGATGCCCAACTTGAGATGAAATGAAGGGGTGGTAGTGCTGCCATGCACCAAAGGCTGTGAGGAGCCAGGACATATGCCAGTACTTCTGGGCAAACAGAAAGGGAAAAGGGCACTGGGGAAGGGGAAAAATGTGGGATGTTTGAAGGATCTTGTCGAAGAAACTGTAGTGATACCTATAGTTATTAGGGTAGATGAAGCAGGACATGAGGAAAAGAAGAGAATGACCAGAGAAGGTCAGAGTTTGGTGTGAAGAGGCCTGAGTAAGTCTTGCAAGGATTTGAAAGCGTGTTGAGCTTGAGATGCATTTCTACTACAGTAAGCAGGATGTTTTGGTATGAAACCCTTGCACTAAAATGGATGTGATCTGTCATCCATCTTTCATATCATCTCATCATAAGGAAACATCATATCTACTGTCAGGATATCACTCTATTTCCTTAAAATTAAAATCTCGATAATTTCTGGTTTCTGTGTTACTAATTTGTAAAAGCAACTTGAAACCAGATGTTCTGTGTCCCAAAGTACTTATTATTGATTATTTAGAAGTTATCATAATTGTTGTTAACTGTATTCAGCTAAGTAACTCCTGACCTCGTTCTTCTGTATCCTTCCCATGAATGGTCTCAACCAAATGATTAGGTCTCCTTATCTGTGCAAGTATTCACCAAATTGGCTTGTGATTATCAGCAGCTTTAGTAGGCAAATTCTCTTATTGACATTTTTCTCATACTGAATATTAAAATCACTTTCAGATACTTTTGTGTGTATGAGAGATGTATCTGTATTACCTGGTGACTCATGGCTTGACTTAATCCTCTTTTGCTTCCTTAAGCCATTCTAATGAAACAAGGAGAAATCTCATAGTAAAAATACCTTCTCGAAGGCCTGCAGTAATACCTGATTTGCAAGCTGTAATTTTGTTTGCATTGTGTTGAACTGTACAGCTGAACAGATTGTATGCAACTGAAGCATATCGTGTGTGCTTTTTTCCACTGCAGTAAAATGTTTTTCTGATAGCCTTAAATTGAATCACATTTTTAATGAAAGTACCAAAGCCTATTGGCATAACTAGCTCCCCTTAATAGGTGTGAGCTGGATTAATGAAAATTACCTTTCTTTTCCCTTAGATGTTTGTGTTACTGTATTGGAAGAATATAAAGACAGCCACCCAGATATGTTGCATTTTTTAATAACTGTAAATTAGTTATCCCATATATTTTCAGTGGTTTTTTTTTTTTTTTTTTTTTTTTTTTTTTTTTTTTTTTCTTTTTTTTTTTTTTATTTTTTTTTTTTTTTTATTTT
>NDXB01011273.1:71525-84032 GCA_002631895.1 Agapornis roseicollis
AAAAAAAAAAAAAAAAACAAACACAACCCTATATATATATAATTTAAATAGCAAACAAAGTGATGGATGGTTCAGTAAATCCTAATGCTCAAGGCACAGCCATGTGTTTTTCACCTCCACCTCTCTAGTTTATCACCACTTCTACCTTTGAATTAGATCTGGCAGTAGCAGTAATAGAGATCCCTGCATAGATGGGGTTCCAGGTCACCAGCAGCATCTTAGGGTTTTGTTGTGTAACTGTCTGCAAGAAGGACTATGGGAGCAGTGTTGATATGGGAGCAGTGTTGAAAATGCTGGTCTCTCTGCTCCTGGTCCAGCTTAGTATTTATGCCTGTGCCATCACCCAGGGATAGCTGTTTGCCAAAAAGCAATGGCAAAGAAAGGAGGAGAGAATACGTCTGTGGCCAGTTGTTTTTCTAATGTTTCATTGTTTATCTAATACCAACATGACTGCAAAACTGGTAAAGTATTTATTGTACTCCAATAGCAACGCTTTTTTGAGCCTCTGGGCAGCACTGAGAAAAACAAGAAGTTACAGGAGCCACATCTCTCTACCATTCCAGCGTTTACTTCTGCTGTCAGAAAAATTGTTGAGTGTTTGAATGATTGAAGAAAAATGTATCGCTTGATGAACTTACTTTCTTCTCTCTTGATCTTGCAAAGCACTTTTGTGCATGGGTAATGGATGCTGTGTGGAGAGAGATTTTTTGTGTAGCATAGGTAAAATGTCTTTTTTTAAAGTTTATATTGAAAGTTGTAAACAGGAATCAATAAAAGATTTGAATTATATACAAAGTGCAGAAATACAGAAAACATTTCATTACATAGGAAGAAATTTATTTTCATTCAGAGTAGGTGATGGTCTGTCAGTGAGTTCTTGTTAGGTGATGGTAACTCATGTACCAACTGCATGGGTTTTTTTGTGCATAAAATGATCTTTTGTTACTTCTTTGTCAGATTTTGATTTTGTTGTTAGAACTTCCCACCACTTCAAATAGGAAAAATTGTTGCTTTGGCTCATAGGAACTGTGCCACCTCTGTCACCTGAAGAGAAGAATTAAATAAGAAAAGCAGCAGGAAAAAATCAATTTTTACACACTGTTTCCTGGCTTTTATGGTTCTGCTAAGGAACATTTGTACAAAGCAATGACTGACTTCCACTGTCCCTTTCTAAGCAAGAGATGAAGCAAGTTTCTAGTTTGCTGTCAGGTTAAACAAACTGGAAAACTTGGTGTTTTGGGTTTGTTTTTTTTTTTTCATTGCTGAAAGACGCAAAGTTCTTACGCATTTGTGGCAGGGTAAACTAATTTATGATGCTGACTTGTTGGGCTGGTTGTTTTTGCAGATATATTTTTACAAGGTTATCTTGTACTAGTTGAGTTCATTTTTTAATGTCTTGAAATGGAAATCTTATACTACAAAGTCTCTTTCAAGAGAACAAGTTGTCATCAGTTAAGAAAGCTGAAATTTGATATGTCTGGGAAAAGACTGCTCTCACACAGGAAGCTTTTGAAGATTGCGCTACATATCACAGTTATACTGAGACCTGAATTTCCTAGCAAAGCCTGTCATACGTTTACCAGAAGTAAAGCTGTGAAGGACAATATGCTACAGTCCATATTTTAGAATTTGGACTGATACTGTGCCACGCCAAAGAAATATCAATACAGCAAGTAAGGAAGGGAGAAATACTCATACTGATGGAATGGAGTATTGATTTGAGAAAGGGTCAAATATCTGCTGTGTGGTATGAATACAAAAAAGAAAAAAGGTTTCAGCTGTAAATGTGACTGTATTTGCATACCTTCAGGCACACCAAGCAAAACATTGTTATGTGGAATAATAAAATCAAGTTTTGAACTCTATAGCATGCTGTTCTGGCCTAATGTGTTTGGGTGTTTGTTTTTTTTTAAAGAGATTCTCAAGATTCTTAAAAGTCATACTATACCAAATATGTAGCACTGCAATCCTATTTTACAAATAGATATCTTATTTGACATGAGGATAGACAAACATTGACTGGAAAAATATTCTGCTTCTGGAGGAAGGATACTTAAAGTATACTTGTAATCTTCTTTTGAAAAACTAAGCAGAATTTCAGTCCCATATATTATTTCAATTAGAGGGAACGAACCTCTGTAAGTTATCAGTAATTCCTTGGCTTTGGGCTAAGGGTAACTCCTATCATTAAGGATCTGCCTCTGTTTTTATTGGCTTTTAGTGATCAGACTGAGTAAGGACTAATAATCTTTAGAAGCTGAAGAATTTGTACAGTTTGTGGGAAAGATGTGCAAAGAAACTAATCAATTAGAAAAAAAAAGATCTCAGTCTCAATGGGATAAATATACCTCCATCAGTGCAACCTCCATCTGCTGCTGTTGTACAAATGTGACTGTATTTGTATACCTTCAGGCAAATCAAGTGAAACATTATTATGTAGAGTAATAAAATCAAGTTTTGAACTCTATAGCATACTGTTCTGGCCTAAAGGACAGTACCTGGAACAGTAAGACAGCTTTGATTGTCAAATTGATTACATACAGCAACTTGTGAAAATTACGTAGTGGCCTTAGCTGTCACTGAATGGACGTATGCTGTATGAATGTTGTATGGTGCATTTGCTTTTGGTGAGAATGAAACCAGGGAGCTCCGAAAGCCTTGCAGAGTATGTATATACTTGAGAAGACTGTGCACTGGAGGTTTGAGGTCAAAAAAAGAGAGGTAGTGAAGCACAGGTGGGTGCAGGAGCTACAAATCTGCCAAAGGCTTTAGCTGGGCTTCACTGGCATTAAGTAAGGGGAGCTCTTGCAATTGAATGGCTGGGCAATCATGTCCTTGGGTCCAACCAGACCTGCATTCTCCTTTGTCAGTCTTCCTTTTGTATTCATTTAATAACCAGCTGCATTGTTAATGTGCAAGGACTGGTTGTTTTTTATAAGACACTTTTTTGTTTCTTTTAAACTAGAAAGATGAAAACTACAGAAGCCTACCACGAGATACTAATAGCTGGTCTAACCAGTTTCAGAGAGACAATGCTCGTTCATCGTTAAGTGCCAGTCATCCCATGGTGGACAAGTGGCTGGAGAGGCAAGAACAGGTAATATATATGTGTATATATATATTACTTTATCGATCTAATCTTTATGCTACTCCAAGCTATTATGGAGCGTATTCTTATGTGATAGTGGCTCTCTAATCATGATACAAGCACCAGCAGTATGCTGACTAAATTTATATGAGATTCCTTCTGCTTCCAAAACAACTACATTAAGACTGAAATGGACAACTGAAAATTATTTAATTTTTTAATCATAAACATTTCTATAGTATGTGAAGTGCTGCTGTTCTTCACAACTGATACCAATAGGGTTATTTTAATTAAAGGGCAATATTTTAATAAACATTTTGCCATTGAATGCTAATAATATTGCTATTGAATAGCCAATGTGAGTCAGTTTTCGCACTGTACTTATAAATGGTTGTTATTCTTAACATTGTAACACATATTAATTATAAATTTGAAGACTGATCTTTAATATATCAGAGTTAATATATTTATTTAGTGTACATTTATACTGCTTTTGATCTTGGGCTTTTTTGGCACAATTCCAACTTCTTTTTATTTATTAATAAACTAGTAGAGGTTTAAAGAGGTCTGAAATTAAAATTACCTAGCAGTCACTTTATGTATTTGTATGTGTCTGAAATTTTGCAAAAAGTGTCCTCATATGTATAATGAAAATGCATCTTTACTAGGGACACTGGAAATACACAGGAAGCCCATGTGCAGCATTGTGCATATGTAGGATTATTGTTTTATTTTTCTTCTTTGTACAGTGTGACATGAAAGCATTGAGGGTTTGCATTGAAAATAAATGTGCAAATTTTGTGTTTGCGTAGGGCATCAAACCAGAATTTACTTTGTACAGAAGAATTTAGTGTGGATAGGTTTAGCTGCTGTCTCTGTATTTGCCTGTGGTGAAATGAAAAGTTTATGCCCAGATCTGAAGGCATCTCCTGTGATGGTTCTGCTTGTTTGATGTTTCCAAGGCATATTTCCATGCCTCATTAGATTTTCACCATGGCAGTTAATGAAACTGTTGTCTCAGGAAAGAAGTTGGATTAGAAATCTAAATAGCGATCATCTTATGAAATGTTGGATACATGAATATTTTAATATGTGATGTTCTATAATAAGTTTTGTGCTGATTTGGTCTCTGAACAGCTTAACTAGTTCTGTTATTCACCAGTTGGGTAAATATTTGGCACAAGTGGTAGTCTGGAAGCACATTTGTTACTGACTGAAGTCTGAAATTGCAAATATTTTTCTTTTGAGCAAATTTTCTGCTTTTTGTTTGTTTGTGGTGGTGGTTATTGAGAAACTGTTCATTCCTTAAATGTGTTAATGAATCTGCATGTATCTGGAAGACCAGGATCCTTCTGTGATTTCATATTAGCAGGATAATTGATTAAACTGAAACCCATTTAACAGGGTATGAACCATAGGTAAGGCAGTGCCAAGAAACCTCTAGGGCAGGACCCATTACACATACCAGGGGTAATAATAATTATGGTCTAACCTGCCTTTATGAAGCTGTAGAGAAGATAGTAGTAAACCCTGAATTCATATTGCAGACTGCAAAGGTTTGTTGTTTGTTCTGGCTTGAGTTCAGTTACTTCTCTCAAAGCTTGCCTCATCTCTTCCTTTTGAATAGAATATGAAAAATATTCCAGGGTGATCTTTGTCAGTATCTGACATATGTGAACATTCACTGGAATTGCACTTTGAGGAGTGAAGGTGTGATGTGCCGAAGAAGTGCAACTAGTTTTGTGTGGACAACACCTCATTTTTTATAAACAGAACTATGGAACAAACCATAGCAACATCACAGCCTGTTCTGAAGATGAAACTGCGAAAGACCTTGTTTCTAGAAAGTCATTATAAGCTGTTGTAGTAGGGAGTAGTAACAGCACAGAATTAGGTATGTTCAAGCAGTGGTTAGAGAAACTGTTCTGTTAACTAAAACTAGGTTTTACTGCCTAAAAACGGAGGAATGCATGAAGTCTGTTAAAATTCCTGAAAGTAACTGCTTTTGCTCCTATCTATTGTGCTTTCCTAGGACTCTGCCAAATTAGAGTGATACATCAAAGAAATGGAATAGATTAATTCTGCTTTCTGAGTCCTTTAAGGTATTCTGGCTGTATATGCTGCTGTTTCCACCAATTGTTTCCAGTTAGTTCCAGAGACTTCTGGTTGTCCACAGGGCAAATGATCCGGGTATTTCTCAGAAAGTTTTGGTATTTCTCAAGTCAATAAAGTAAGTCAGGTGAAACTTTGTACCAGAGAATCATTTCAATATTATAAAGCCAAAAATCCAAATACAGTTTCAGAATATAGTTAGAAAGTTAAGGATTGTATTTTTTACTCCTTTGCTCAACTATTTAATTGATTCTTTCCCACATATTGGCAATTTTTAGGAACAAAATTTACAATATTTAATTTAATTCTGAAATACCTTAAAAAAAGAGTTGGGTTTTGTTCTTCACCTTTCCTTCCACAGTACTTTCTTTTCCCCTACAGCAACCGAACTGTGAGGAATAGTTGAAAAATCTTATTTCCTCTGAAATTTATTCATATATATGATAATGTCACTTTTATTTGAGAACTCAAGACTTGCTCAGGCCCTGATCAAATCTGGTCTCATGCTGTTTCATACCAGGGAGACATGAAAAGGGAGTGTGTGAAAGAGTTAAACTTTTCACAAGTTCCTGAAGTTTAAGTACACAGGAACCTTCTCTTGGGGGGTCATTTTAGTTTCTTTAGTCAAATATTGGAACTGGCAACAATCAAGACACCTTGAACTGAAATAGTATATTCTTTGCTTTGCTGGCAAGGCCTGTTTCACAGGAGGATTAAGAGCATCCAGCTGTGCTGTGCACTGGGAAAGGGTGCAAGAGCAGCAGGGAAGTGGCCCTTAATTAAAAAAAGACTAATGAAGTGGTTGATCACAATGGCAAATACAATTAGATTGGTACTATTAAAATTAGATGTAAATCTATATACATACATTTGTATTTGGTATATATCTGTATTTGTCAGTGCATGAAAGCAAGGTACGAAATAGAGTAAAATTTCATGGTCATAACAGAAGAACAGGTTTGATTCCTAAATTCCCAGCAGCTTTCTAGTATCTGGCAAAAGCCAGGGATTAAAGCAATTCAAATGTATTCTGAAATGGGAAAAGAAGTTGGTTACTAACGCTTATCTTCTTGAGCCAAAACATGCTGAACAGCACATTCCTGAAGTTATTCTTGTTCATAACATCTGTCCATAGTAATCTGGTACGGTTACTCTGGTTCCTTTTTTAACAAGATCAGATGTGCAAGTAGCATATGGTCTTGTATCTCCAGCTGTAGAGTACCTGCGTTCAGCTTGTATTTTCAGTAAAATAAGACCAGCTTTCAATGTGATTGAATATACTTTCTTAAAACATTGGATGCTATAAATTAGTGTGATTCAGCACTGTCAGTTAAAAAAAAAAATAAATCAGAGCTTTTAGAGGTAGGTTGGCGAATTTAAAACACTAATTCCCTGTGACTTCTCATGCTCCAGCTTCCCCATGTTATAAAATCTTCGTTTAAAACCAAACCCTGCTTCTATTTTATGCCATAGCATAGGAATAGAAGGCAGAAATGCACCTCATTCATTTTGTTTAGTTCTGGATGTTTTATACTGGTATAGGTAATGTATATAAATATTTTTGGTTTTGCTAGCCTACTGCTTTTTTGCTTCTCCATGTCTGAGAGTTATATTTTGGCTTTTGTTTCTAGGCTTTGTTATGATAGTAACTACAGTGGAATAGTCTTTAACTTCTATGTTTCATGTCCTGGAGATGGGGAAGGTCAGGGGGTAGAGGCTTTTATCTAAAATGCCTCACATGTAGAGCTTGAAACTGCAGTAAATATTATTGTCATTAGTAAGGAGCTGTGCTTTAAGATTTAGTAAAAGGATTAGCTAGGTTTCAGTTAGAGGAATCATTTTTAACTGGTTATCCATTACCCTGTACAACTCCAAGATAGAGTCTCATTGCTCTCTTCTTTCTGCCTGAGTATATGTGTTTTATAATGTCTCTTGTGATAACAACCTTAATGAACATAGAACCGTGACAGTGTATAAATTATAAAATACAGAGATGGTTTTAAAGCTTGTAATATTCCTTATAAAGAATTTCTATCACAGAGATATGCATATATTTGAAGCTCTAGGCCTAATGCAGAGGCCTGTCTCTTTTCGGGGGGGTCTTCAGTGGATGTTTCCATACAAAAGGTGGGGGGTGTATGGGTGTAGCCAGGAGGCTATCCAGGCTTTAGGAAGCCAGGCTGGACTACTCTGAGGCTGATCATGGGAGAAAAAGGTATTACCAGCTGGTGAACAAAGGCCGTAGCTCATGTGGTTTGCTTGTTTCTGTAGGTAGAGCTGCATGACACAATTGAAAAAGGCATGGTTTAGCACCTGACTTTGGATTAAATAATTGGCCATAGCTATAAGTACGCACAGATAGAAGTAATGACCAGTGCACTGGTAAAGAATTCACTTAAGATTTATGCCAGTCAAAGAGCTAAGACTTCAAGATGCCCCTGCAAAAGTTCAGAACCTCCTATATTCACTTGCAAATTCAGCCTTTTATACTGTGTGAAGTAGGTTCTTGGCCATGTGATCTGGCTTCTACCTGATGGGGCTGTCAATACTGCAAATGGTCCAGCAATTGCTTCTTTTTGCTTTTGTATGATGAAGGTGAAAAGCTTGATTTGAACCAAGAGTATTTTCTCATAGATGTTGCTGCTATAGGTAATTAGGTATTGACTGTTCCCTTTTTTTCTTTATATTGGCAAGTTGTTAAGTTCCTTAGCTCAGGAGTAAAAATACTCAGATAAAATGTAAACTATAAAGTGCTGGCTTGACTCTTCACTCAGCAGGAAGATACATCTCAAGAAGGACAATGGTTGCATCTAGCTCTGAGACAGCCAAATGCCCTGTCTGGCTGCTAGAAGAGCACCTTGAAGTCATTACCAAACACAGGTGTAATAATATTTGTTTTGTTTTATTTTTCTTTTTCTTGGACTAATCAAACCTGTGGAATATTTTTTGTATATGTAATATGGTCAAAACTGTTGCATAATTTCTAATAGCCTTTGAATTCTCATAGGAGCATAGTAGTTTTGGGGTATCACTGATATGTACATAACCATATGTAAGTAATTATTCTGTACACTTGTTTCAGCATTCTCCCTGTGTTGCATTTATTATTATATTAGAAAAACATGCATAGTGTACTCCTGTTGTGATTTAAGCCCAGCCAGTAATTCAGAACCATGCAGCTGCTCACTCACCTACCCCCTTTTTCCTCCCCCAGCTCCTGGAGGGATGGGGAGGAGAATTGAAAGAATGTAACTCCCATGGGTTGAGATAAGAACAGCCCAGAAACTAAGGTATAACACAAATCACTGCTGCTACCACCAATAATAATAATGATAAGGGAAATAACAAGGGAAAAGAATACAGCACCTCACCATCCGCCGACCAATACCAAGCCTGATCCGAGCAGCGATCTGGGCCTTCTGGGTAGCTCCCCTCTTTACGTACTGAGCACAACATTCTGTGGTATGGAATACCTCTTTGGTCAGTTTGGGTCAGGTGTCCTGCCTCGACTTCCTCCTGGCTTCCCCTCCTCCCTGGCAGATCATGAAACTCACAAAGTCCTTGATCAGGGTAAACATTGCTTAGGAACAGTTAAAACCATCAGAGTTATCAGCGCTGTTCCCAGGCCAAAGTCAAAACCACAGCACTGCACCAGCTACTAAGGAGAAAAATGGCTGCTACTGCTGAACCCAGGACAACTCCAAAACAGAGAGAACTGTATTTAGGTGTTTATAATGTAAGCACCTACATAAAAATATCCAATCTCCTATTATGTAGTACCGCACTCTTGATTAACATCAAGTATGTGAGGCCAGCTGGGTCGCTCTCAGGCTGGACCCTGCTGAGCTGCTTCCAGCAGCTGAGACTCTGATGGTAGTCAGTGCTTGGTTCTCACAGATGCATCTTAGACTGGAAGAGTTGCTAGAAATGGCTCTGTGTTTTTGTCAGAATGCCTAAAGAGGGGAATGGGAAGGTAAAACACACTCTTATGATGGCATGTAAGTTCTTTATTTCTGTATTTAAGATTTATGCTTTATGGTTAAAATTTTTACCATGATTTTCTCTAGTGAGAATCATAATCACAGCCCTTTTTGAGGTTTAAGTCTGACTTACCTGGCTTCAGATCCAGATTTCTAAGTCTAAACTGAATTTACATGTTTAAAAGCCCTTTGTTTCTTAGATCCTTACTTAATCTATTTCTGATTTTATGTAGACTCTAATTTCTACCCTTTAGAAGAGTTGTCATGTCTTCTGAATTCAAAAGACTCTCTATTCTGTATAAAGCTTTGATAGGAGTATACTAATACATGTTTATTAAATATTTCTAAATGTTTGTGTATAGTCACAGAAATAGAAAAGAAGCCTTAAAGACTTATCTTTATTCTGAATGTATCAGTATGTGCAGAGACAGAATCAAATTTCAAACTACGGTATGCATTAGTTTTAAGAACATATTAACATGGAAGTTAGTAGTCTGTTCACTTTTATGTAAAATAGACATTTGGATATTTTGGAAAGACATTTATCTTATTTGTCATGGACTCATGAACAGGTTTGAAGTTGTTTTTCAGTACCAAAGGTTTTATTTTACATGAGTTAGGAGGTTGGAATAAACAGCTTTATTGCTTGGGGACAGCTGTAGTGGTGACGCTTTTGTAAACAATGTTTCATGCTGGCATCTATCTTGTTCTACTTTGAAAAATAGTCTGTCATTTCATACTGTGTATTAAATAGGTGAGATGGTTTGGGGGCTACTCTACTTTTCAGTTATATGCTGCTGTGTGTCTATGAATTCAGTGGCAGAATGTAGCTCCGTATGTGTCCAGAATTATAAAAAAAAAAACAAACAAAACACAAAATAAACCCAAGCCAGACCAAACCCAGAAAAGGCGGTTTTACAAAAAAAACTTATGTTTTAATGATCCTAGAAAAAGGCATGCATCATATTCAGATGTATGTACACATAAACATAAGTAGGCAGATGGACTGGGCTGAAATTCAAAGAATCATATATCAGCCCAGGCTGGAAGAGACCTTGTCATCTGGTCCAGTGATTGTGGGGAAAGAACTTAGGTGAGACTACTTAACATTCTCTCCAGTCCCATCTTGAAAACCTTCAAAAACGGGGACTCTACCATATCCTTGGGGAGGTTGCCCCAGTGATTGATGAAGCCTCTCCTGGTGAAACTTGTGCCTTTAGTGCCTTGTCTTCTCCAAGCAGATCCTTTTGAAGAGAGAGCCTCCATCTTCTTTGTAGCCACCCCTTTAAGTACTGGAATACTGTGATGATGTCTCTCCTGAGCCTTCTTCAGGAAGACTCAACTCTTTAGTCTTTTCTCACTGTGCAGGTTCTCCAACTCTTTAATTATCTTCATGTACCTCTCCAGTCTGTCCATGTCTTCCATGAACTGTGATCACCAGTGCTGGAAGTAGCCTCACAAGTGCTGAGCGAAGTGAGATGATCACATCTGTATCTCTGCTACTGTCCGCTGGAAGACCTGCTCTGTTCTGCAAAAGCTTCTGAAGAGTGGTGGCACACAGGAAAGGCATTTTCAGACTTGCTAGTAACCGTACACTGCTGTTTTCCTGCACTTTTGGACCAAAGTCTTTAAATAATCCTGTTGTGATGGTAGTCCATGGTAATGAATTAATGATACTGAGGATATAAGTAATATTCCTTTAAATTACATGGAGATGCTATGAGAAGCTTTAAAAAAAATTATTGCTGTTAATTTTCGGACTATTTTCTAAATATTTTGCATAACAGTGCTGTCTCTGGCTTTTCTGACTGCTGTCTGTCTATGGTAGCAGGTCAGATAAAGACACCTGAAAAATCCCTTGCTAGGCCTGGGAAAGCATTTCATCTAGAGGATCTTAGGTCTTTCTTTTCTTTTTTTAAGAACTTGGTTTCTTTTCTCATGCTATGAATGAGGTTTATCTTCCCATATGTTTACTTTTCAGTTCAGGCATATATTATGCATCCCAACTAGTTGTTTATAATAGAAAGGCTGTTGCTATTTTCATAATGTGCTTATTGTTGCTACCATGCCATATCTTCAAAAGCCCATTGGGAATGGGGTATGAGTCAGTACTGGGCAGCCCTGCTCCTGGTACTGGTGGTCAGTGGTGCCTCTGTTTCCCTGTGTCGGTCCCAGGGGCTCCATGCAGCCCAATTTGCCTGGGCAAGAGTGCAGGGCAAGGTGGCCCATGACAGCAGAGCTACTGATACTGAGCAGGAGCTGCGATTACAGCTTGCCAAAGTAATGCAGAAGTGAAATACATTAGTAAAATTAAAATTTGTCCTTGTTCCCTCAGTGGGCAATAGAGTTAATGGAAATAGATCTAACCAAATTAAGATAATTTTTTTCATTAGTTTACAGAGCTGTAAAACTTTTCAGAGCAGTGCAGCCCCTCCATATGAACATGAAATAGATTCGGTTCCACTATTCACTTCAAAGACCACAGAGGTTAAGTTTTAAGTGTATTAAAGCAATTCTGTTAATTGTGTCTATAGAGGATTCTCCCTCACCCTTGGTATTCTTAATTTAAAATTCACATTATGCTCGTTCTACATTCTAGCCTTTTAACCAGAGTGTAAATATGTAGGTGATTACTTATATCTTAAAAAGAAATTCTGCATTTTTGTTTCAGAAGGTGGTACTGATTGTACATGGCATTGGTATTTTACCTTTTTTCCTTTGTGTTTCATGTTCTTCTCATTTGCTGTGCTCTGCCTTTCTCCTTTTCCTGTGTACCTGCTTTGTGGTTTACAGTAAAGGTTTCTACAGGACAGCATCAAAATTCTTGGAAAGAAAGAGGTGCCACCTGTACTTCCCATCTCCCCAAATCCCTTCTCTGTTTTATTTTCTGGAGGCTTTTTTTATGTTCCATCAGAAAGACACCATTCAAAATCAGAAAGTTATCCCAAATACTGGTTTGGTTTTTTTTTTTCTTGTTTCTTTCAAATTAGAAGAAACCCCAAGATTAATGATTTGCTTTGTTTTGTTGCTAAGCCAAGCTTTTATAATTATGCATTAGAAGTCAGTATGGCCTTAGCTTAAGTTTCACATTAACTTAATTTTCAGCTAACTTAATTTGCATTGTAGATTTTCGTGAATTGAAATTGAAATAAGTGGGTTGTGTTGTTTTTTTTGTTGTTATTTTTTGATGGGTTGGTTTTGGGTTTGGTTTTGGTTTTGTTGTTTGTTTTTTTTTTTTCCTTAATAGCCTGATTTTCTTCCTGGTTTGTTTTTTTTTTAAATGGTTTATGTTACTTTTTTTAAAGAAATATTTTTTTTTTTATTTTG
>NDXB01011273.1:97724-116001 GCA_002631895.1 Agapornis roseicollis
AAAAAAAAAAAAAAAAGAGAGAAAAAAAATCATTAGAAGGATTGAAACCATGGTCTTTGAAAAGGTGAGGTGACTAACAATAATATATTCCAGGAACATTACAGGAAAATGTGAAGTGATTTATGCAGAATTTTCTCTTTCCTTTGTCTCCATATCAAAGGAAAACTATATGACTTATCTAGAATACATTATTACAGAAGTCTTTCAGATCTCCAAACTTATAGGTGAAGGCATGCACGTTTAGTTTTCTGCAGGGAAAGAAAGTGTGTGTTCCAGTTTCCTCTATCCATTGTCATTTCTTTGTCTTTTAAAAATCACGCAGGACTTAATGACTTCTTTTTTCTTAATACCTGTATACAGAATAAGCTAACTTGTCTGATTAAAGGAAAAGGTATTTAACATTCTTTTTCTCTACATTAGTTACAAGCAGGTGAACTCAGCGTGGGGCTATTTATAGAACTAATGGATATGTCTAACTTGACCTACTTTAGACTACTCAGCAGAAGAAAACAAACACAATGTAGTTGTACCACTACCATGTAATTTATTTTTTTTTTTCTTATGAACAAAATAATGTCTTTGCTGTTATGGCCTTCTAAATAAATGTGTATATTTAGAAGCATACATATTTATTTCCTGAATGTCATAGTAACACTCCATGTTAAAGTATATTGTGGGATTTTTTTTTTCCCATCCATATACATTAACTTCTCCATATACATTAACTTCTCCATATTTTGGTCTTTGCTGGTACTGAAATCCCAAATCTGTATAACCTTGAATTGTGGAATCTGAAGAATTTAAGTTCTTGAAGAAAACTACATTTCATTTTGTAAAAAATCACTCCTGTTGCAAAATAATTCAAATAAAGTAGCTTCTATGAGTGCAGGGACAATTATTTCTTTATAAATAGGTATAATACGAGTTAACAAGGGGTGGTGGTGGTGGTATGTAGATGCATGTGTGTATCAGTTGGCTCTGTGAAAGGGAAAATAAATGGTATATGAAGTCATTCACCAGAATTTTGTTTGTTACATGGAAAGTGCCACATGTGTTGGCTTGCCGTAATCGAAGTAATTCCTGCGTTATTCAGGGTAGGTGATAAGAGAGCCTGCACAAAACCAGGCCTGGCCTTTGGGCTAAACTTTGCAAGGGAATTGAATTATACATTGACCTAAATTTGTAGCCACATTTCAAATAAAGCTGATAACTGTTTCCATTAAAAATATTTCCCATGACTCTGACATCAAAGCACGACTTTGAATCTGTATTTAATATGAACCCTAATATTTGTTTTAGATTGGCAGATCCAGGTGGTCTATGTGTCAGACTGTGAATCATATGACAAAGTATAGAATATCAGAAATTTGAACATGGAAATAGTCTGCAGATAAGCCTTATTTAAAACAAATAAAAAGCTTAGATTTTTGCCTGTGAAACAGATATGTTTTGGATTCTGAGGAAAAACTGAAGGCAGAATAAAGACTGTAACTAGGCAATTACACAAAATGAACCCATATTATTTTTAAGGCTATGATCAATTTGAGGTGATTTGATATAGTTGTACACAAGTCTATAAGGTAAGTACTGCTCTTTGTAATGCAATGACACATCTGTAAGTTGTTATTGATTACATCTTCAGAAAGCTCTTGAGATGATTTGGTTAATACTGGAAGTGTGGCAGTCCATGCTTTACATATTTAAAATACTTAACGCCTGAAAGATTAGTACTTTCATGTTATATCTAATCTTCTAGTTGACTTCCTGTATTACATTGCTTTTTAAAAACTGATTTTAATGGACTAAACAGGAGGCACTGTTAGTGCTGGGGTGCCCTGTCATAGAATCATAGAATCATAGAATAGTTAGTGTTGGAAAGGACCTTAAGATCATCTAATTCCAACCCCTTTGCCATAAGCAGGGACACCTCACACTAAACCATGTCACCCAAGGCTTCATCCAACCTGGCCTTGAACTCTGCCAGGGATGGAGCACTCACAACCTCCTTGGGCAACCCATTCCAGCATCTCACCACCCTAACAGGAAAGAATTCTTCCTTATATCCAATCTAAACCTCCCCTGTTTAAGTCTGAACCTATTACCCCTTGTCCTGTCACTACAGTCCCTAATGAAGAGTTCCTCCCCAGTATCCCTATAGGCCCCCTTCAAATACTTGGAAGGGTGCTATGAGTTCTCCACGCAGCCTTCTCTTCCCCAGGCTGAACAGACCCAACTCTCTCAGCCTGTCTTCATACAGGAGGTGCTCCAGTCCCCTGATCATACTCGTGGCCTTGTCTGGACCTGCTCCTGCAGCACCATGTCCTTTTTATGTTGAGGACACCAGAACTGTACACAATACTCCAAGTGGGGTCTCACGAGAGCAGAGTAGAAGGGCAGGATCACCTCCATCAACCTGCTGGTCACGTTGCTTTTGATGCAGCCCAGGATACGGTTGCTTTCTGGGCTGCAAGCGTACACTGCAGTCGGCTCATGTTCTTTTTCTCACCGACCACCACCCCCAAGTCCTTCTCTGCAGGGCTGCTCTGAATCTCCTCTTTGCCCAACCTGTAGCTGTGCCTGGGATTGCTCCGACCCAGCTGTAGGACCTTGCACTTGGCATGATTGAACTTCATGAGGTTGGCATCAGCCCACCTCACAAGCATGTCAAGGTCCCTCTGGATGGCATTCCTTCCCTCCAGTGTATCCACCGAACCACACAGCTTGATGTCATCAGCAAACTTGCTGAGGGCACACTCAGTCCCACTGTCCGTGTCAGCAACAAAGATGTTGAACAAGACCGGTCCCAACACCGATCCCTGAGGGACACCACTCGTCACTGGCTTCCCGCCGGACACTGAGCCATTGACCACAACTCTTTGCATGTGGCCATCCAACCAGTTCTTTATCCACTGAGTGCTCCACCTATCAAACTGATGTCTGTCCAATTTAGAGACAAGGATGTTGTGTGGGACAGTGTCAAATGCTTTGCACAAGTCCAGTAATACCGAACCTTCTCTGGCTATTCCTGTTGGCTGTGACTGGTTTTGCTAATAGGTTTCTCTGTCAGTGAACTGTCTTACAAATTCATTATGTGATCAAATGTCTTGAGTTTTGGAATACTTCAGATACTTTGCATTTAATAGAATGTTTAAAAAATTGGTTATGGACTGAAAGCATTACAGATGATAAGAAAAGAAAGAGGCAAAGCTCATCTAGTATCTTTTAGCAAGAATGGGCATTTATAGCTCATCATCCTAAGCTGCTGCTGAGACATGTTGTGCTACAGTGATGTTTCAGTCTTCTTTAAAATGTCCCTTAAATATGATCTGGTAGGAAGAGCTACTTATTTTTGCTACCCATTTGATATTTGTCATCTATAGAGGGACCTTAATATATAGATTTGTTATAGTAGCTATTGGTTTGTAGCACACCTCCTCCCTCTTCTTCCACCTTGGGCCATCAGTAGTGCTGGAGAAGCTTCTGAAATGCTCTGGAGTGTGGTGTCCTCAGCTTGAGGAAAACAGATGTTTTCATTTTCACTCAAACAGCAAATACAGTCTATGAAATATGATTTGGCATTGTGAAATGCTTGAGAATCAGCACTGCTTTAGACATTACAACAGTTTTATTCCTCTATCAGATCCCATTTTGTGTCATTTCCCTTGTTTGGGGGGTTGCTGAGTTGCTAAAGTATTTACATTTCTTTTATCTTTTTCCTTTTTTTTTTCCCCTCACTATTCTTTCTTTGCTGAAAGACCATTTGGCTACATTAATTAACAAGCATGTTCGATCAACAACAAAACCCCCTTTGAGTTTTAATGCATTTCATGCTGTTTGTTGGCAAGCTACCACTATAAGGTCATGTCTGAGATTTTCTTTACTGTAAAGAAGCAGGACCAGCAAAATGTCTCCAGTTAAATTCACTAGCAAGAAAACCTTTTGTCTAACCCGCTAAAACTCTTAAAAGGCTCACATACTTCTCAGTGCTGTCTGCAGTGCCTACTATAAAAAAGAACTAACTGCACCATCATCTAGTAAACAGTTGTTTCAGTGGAATCTCTGTTAAATGGATGAGCAGTATTTGTGTTGTTCTGCAGTTAGCCTGGCTAGCTGTGTGATACAGGTGTGCACCACCAAATTGTTGTAGAATATACGTGTGTGATTTCAGTGACATTGGATAGGTTGTTCAGCTCCTGAAGATAAGTACTTCAGTAATCCTCTAAACTATTACATGCTACAAAATAATTGAGAACTATAGGACTTGCTCACCTTTTATTAGTATTACAAGGCTTTTAATATGTTTGGAGAATAGTCTATGGTAGTTAGTTAGAACTGAATGAGGTGTTGTATAGGTTTGTGAAAGGAAAGTTGTATCAAATTGTATTCCTTTGCTATCTGGTGTTCTGCTTTTTGGAGAATGGGAAATCAAATATATCTCTTTTTAAATCTATAAAAACATTTCCCGTGAAGGTGCTTCACAACAGAAATAGTGCCATCATGAAGCCAGCCAGATTTAAGGCTCAGTTTGATCAGTTTATTAAATGGGAAATAAGAAATGATTGCCTGTGATAGCAGGGGATGAATTTGATATTCATCAGAGACCTGGGAAATCCCTTCCATTCCGCGCTTCACTGTGTCTATATGATATCTATTCACTGATTTGACTGAGCACAGCAAATTTCATTTTAGAGTACTGAGGCATATAGGAACTATATAAATATTGCCATTTTCAATTGTGGGATGACCATACTGCACAAGGAAATGAATAACATAAGGGTGACTGACACATAAGGAGAATATTAACTCATATATATATTATTAATTTTTGTGGGTTTTTTTCTTTTTTATGTAAATGGATGATAATTTAATGTAAGGGGTTTTTTTCTACTCTCTCTCCCTGGGTTGCTGATAATAGCAGTGCACCTAGTATAGATAGGACTGATGCAAATTACACAAAGCTCTCACCTAAATATTTGTGCAGGAGGGAGAAACCCTGTCTTTTTTTTTATTGAATAACTTTTGGTTTTTTTCCCATGTGATCTTTTTAACTGCTCTTTAGATTTGATTGAAAATTGCCATTCTCTGGAGATTTGGCCAGTTAATCAAGAAGTGAGAACATTAACACAAAAGGCTGATGCTGGTGTATTTGTGCTAGTTAAGACACAGGAAAATAGGTCCCTTAGGAGCTGTTTCCTATCAAGTCTGATTGTACAGAGAGAGAACCTACTTTATATTGCAAGGACCAAACAAATGTTTATAAACACGGCTGCCAGGAGACTAATAGCATATACGGTCTCTTTTTCTATAAATCAGTACAGTGAAGTTCAAGAGAATAAAAGGGGAAAGATGAAGGGAAGGGCAGATTTTAATAATATAAGCATTATTGTTGTAGTGTCCCAGCTGGGGAAAAAAAATACTGATACGCAGTTTTTTCCAGAGCTGCTTGTTATTGCTAATGTGTCCTTCTCTACAGTAGAATCTAAAGTACCTGTTGGACATTATATACTATTCCTTCTGTTTGGTATTTGCAACAGTTTCACTCATTATGCTAAAATTAAATGCTAGAAAACAAACAAACTTGAATTCTCCTTATCATACGTTGCTCACATTGGTAGCTTTGCCTGTTTACCACTATGGTTGCAATTGCTTGGTATTTCAAGACCCTGCTTTATGTTAGTAATGTTATTAAAAATGCTGTTGTGTAATGAGAGCATCCACCTCATGTGAAAATACTTTGCTGTAGTTACCTTGCAGACCAGTAAATATATAAAGGAGGTTTAATTGTTTTAAAGGATGGTTCCTTTGTATAGCTGTTGTGCACCCATGTCAGCCTGTCTTTCTGCTGGCGCTGGATCAGATAGCAACTTTACAAGTCAGAAAATTATTAGGGTTTTGTTTTGTACAGTGCAAACAGATGTACTACAGTTAACAGCTAGGTTTCCCAGGCTTTCTGGGTTTTACTAAGTAAGTTAGATCTCAGAGTGGATGAACATGCTTTCCCAAGTGAGGGCTTCATGGTTCAGCTGAGCTGGGTGCGCTGCAAGCTTGTGCCTGCTGTGGGATGGGCCAGGTGCAAATGCTGAGCACCAGTGCCCTGGCTGTCTTGGCTTTCCATAATCCCCTTCCTGGCTCTCAGATAGAGTGGAGCATTAAGCTCTCTAAATTGAGTGTAAGTTAACAGCAAAGTCAGGCAGGAAGGTGGAGGTGTCGGAGAGGGAGCTGTAGTTGCTGCTGAAGGTGCAGGTAGAGACAAAAGAAATAAATCTAACATTTTGGGTTGCAGAAGTGAACAAGGAGAATGTGCAGAAGGGAGGTCATTGGTGAAACATTAGTACAGCTCTATGCCCTCCTGTATTATGATGAACTGTACTTATAACCTCCTTTTCTTTAATGTTAATTTGGATTTACTCAGTGAACAAGATATTTTCTATTTACACAATAAGTGACCAGTCAGATTTTTTTCCTGTGTGTTGGTCAGTGTACCAGATCTTGCCTTGGAGCATTGAAGTCATCTGAAAGCAGATCTACTCTTTTTCATGTAACCACTGTCACTAAAATATGCAATCTGAGCAATAATGGAACAATTATTATATCCTTATGTATATAGATTGAGTTGAAAAAAAACCACCCAAAGCAAACACCTTTACTCATGTTTTTTTTCAGTTATTGATAGAATAGAGATCTTGTTATTGAATTTGAGAGATGGGATTAAGTGTTCAGAGAAGACAGATTTATACATAACCCTCACATGCCTTCAGAATCCATTTTCCATTTTTTCTGGCAGAAGTAGATTGTAATCAGCACCTTCTCAGACCAGGCACCTAGAAACAAATACTGCACAAATGAAACCTGTAGGAATTTAAGCAACTGCATTAAATTTATTCAGACTCACTGGCTGCTACTGAGTTTTCTGTAGATAATCATTAAAAGATAAAGGAATGTGAAGAAGTTCTGCTTATGTTTTTGGGGAGTTCATTAGAAATGTATTGAACTTCAGAGATGGGAAAGTGCTTCTTTGAAGATGAAGTAGTGACTGTAGTAATTGTGGATTAATCAGAGACAGGAATTGATATTTTGGTAATGAAAGAAAAAATGCCCAGTAAGATGGGGAAGGCATGGCTGGTTTTGAACTTTGGAAGTGAAACAAGGGAGTCTTTACTCAGAAATAATCTGAGGAAATCCTACTGTGTACCTGTGCACAAACTTCTCTCTTAAAAGACATAGGAATTTTGTACAGATCCATTTAAAAGTATGAATAGCTCTTTGAAATCCTTAATTCTCTTGAACTAAAACAAATTTCAAGAAGTCTCCATTCTGTTTGATGGCATAGCTCAGAGTGCCATTATATCATTTAATCTCCATGTTAGTTGCCTATATACTTTACAGACAGCATGGATGCCTTATGGACAGTTACATCATGTCTGATGGTATGAGTGAAGAAGCCCTGGCTGAGCCGTCTCATCAAAAGGGAATTGGGGGAATTTTACACTGAACACACCAGTATATGTAGAAGTACATTGGAAGAGGTGCTTTAAATTGTCCTCTCTGCAGTAAAAATGAAAATATCTTTTATTTAATCTGTTTCAGTTTTGGAAACAAAAAACATTCTGTCTTTAGTGGCTGTACATTAGAAGCTGTATCTTCTGATATAGCAGGGACTGGTCTTTACAAGTTTGGGATTTTGCTCATGTTATTTTTTTTCTGAGGAATATTTGCAGTAATAAACGTATGGGTTCTCAGAAACTTCCTTACTCTTCTAAATGTCCTTTTCTTCATTTTCCTTCATTATAGCCCATCCAGGTGGAATTTGCCTTTTAGAAGAAAACTACTTTCCAAATAAAGAAATAATTGCTTGATGCAGAGATTTTCACAGCTAGTTACTTCTCTTAGTAAATCAGAATTTTAAGTCAAATCCCTCTGCAGGTGTCCAATTTTTCTCTCCATTCACTCCAATGTAAATCAAAATCTGTGTTATTTGGAGAAGAAAAGAGAGCCTGATTACTGTAATATTAAAGATTTTTAAAAGAGTACATCACATATCTGTTGATTATGGCAGTAGGGCTTTCGTTATGGTTGTGATTCCTCCTCTAAGCACCTATTTACAGGCACATGCATGGTTTTGATACAGATCTGTCTGGTGTCCGGGAAAAGCCAGACAGAGGCGTGTGGGAGCTGCTGGTTTTTAATTGCTTGGATAACTGACAGTGAGTCTGGTTCCAAAACTTGCTGTGTTTATAATTCTCAGTACAAAAAGCACAAAATGTAGATGTGATGGTGCCAGATAGCATGTGTTTTACATAGCTTTGGATTTGCAGTTTCTGATGTGTTAAATCCTAATAGTAAAAGATACAGTATAGACAGGAGGAAAGTAGGTTGGCTTTGGCTTCATCTTGAATGTACTCAGGGTCAGGCAGGAGAATGCTCCTTCCCATGGTAGAAAAACCTCTGAACTGCTGGGTGAGGCAGAAAGAAAGCAAGTGGGATGTGGAACAGGTGTGGAGGTTTAAGAGTGGGCTGACATTTGGAGGCTCTGGGAATGAAAGCAAAGGTACTATCAAGGCTGGGAAATGGCAGAAAGAATTTGCGCAAGGAATTGCCTTGAGTCTTGCACGGTGGACTGTATCGCAGGGAGGCACTGAGAGTGGGTTTTATCAAGACCAATTCCAAAGGAACTTGCAGGAAGGGGGGTGTTGTTTACAGACTTACTTTAAACTAGTCAAGCGGAAAACTTGTGGGGAGGAAAGAAGGTGAAGTGTAGAACGCAAATGGTAGTAGATGAATGGTGCTTACATTTTATGTCTGCTAAAATGACACAAAATAAAAGAATACATTTTTTTGTTAGCAGAGGCATATCTACTAATAGGAAGGATTGTTATTTCAGTCTCTTCTTACATGTGTAACACTTACTGTAGGCTTGCTTGAAAAAAGCACACATGGAAAATTGCCAAAAACATTATATTTACAAAGTCACATTCATTTGTGATGACCTTTTATCATAGCTGAGATTCAAAATTGTGTTTCATCAGGACCTCTGGTTTTAGACTTGCAGATAATAACTTCAGTGCAATATAAATACGTACTTTTCTATAATCACCAGGGTCCCTAAGTTCAAAACAAGAAACCCATGGCAACAACAATCTGCAAGATGTAGGAAAAAATAAGGTGGAACATTTCTTTTTAATGTGAAGCAACTCCAGATGTCCTGATTCTCATATGTATACCTTATTGCATGTAACTTTAGAATTATCACGGTGGTTTGAATATTTATCTTTAAACTGTGTCCTGGTAAAACTTCAGCTGAAATTGGTAAAGACAGAAATGTAAACACGAGCTTATATTGCTGAATTATATTTTTCTTTTATATTTGGTTTACATGCACTTTTACTACATGGAAAATATTTTATTTTGAGTTCTTGTTTACGTTCATAATGCAGTTCTAGGCAGGTTCAAGATGCTGGTTAACCTTTGAAATGTAATACTTGCCTAGTGCTTAACAGAGGTAGATGACAAAGAAGTGCACATTAAAGCCTCTCAAAACACAGGGTTATCAATCTTCAAGTGGTCTGGCTTCACGCAGCATGCTGCTACCCAGGATGCATGAGGCATATCTACAGACCATGGAACCTTGATGCACCCAGCCTCCTGCTTTTGCCGATTCTTAGTGAAAATGTCAATTGTACATTACCAACTGCCTCTACCTGCCTTTAATATCTCTTCAATAACTTAATATGTCGTCTGACTCTGTGTGCTAAACTCATAATATGTCACTTATTTTAATGTTCTAATGGCTCTGGCTCTAGAATCTAAGTTCATGTTTGAAACCTACTGTTCACACCTGATAATACTTCCTGTTTGGTCACATGGATAATTAAAAGCATAAGCTTCTAAAGAGTAACGCAGGTATAAGAATTGTTTTAAATCTTCTGATTTTTAGTCCTTGAATTATCTTGATCTGAATTTGAAAGTACAGCATTACAATTTTGACATTAAAGTTATGCATTTGGTGAATAATGTGTGTATTTTTTGGAAAGTCAAATTAAAAATAAAATCATTTAATTAGCGTTACAGCCCCACGTAACTCTTTGACATCAGTTTTTCTGGCATGCTATTAATAAACTCCTGTGATAAAATGTTTAAAAAGGTCTTGGCATTTTATGGAGTAATACAAGCTGCATTTTTTAATTCTTTGCAAATGACTCTCAGGGAGTTGCCTTGTGTGCTTGGTTGAGTCCCCAGTAACCTGCCCAGTGAGAACTTGGAAGGATTTTGCTGATTGTCAGCTGATTTGGTGCTTTTACTTGTCTACCTTTTAAAAAAGTGCTGGCTGTGAGATCATCTGTAGTGTTATTGTAGTAAAATTATTGTCTAAAACTGGCTAAACTATAAATACAATTAAAAATTCATAAAGTGACAAAACACAATTTACAAGTTTCAGACAGCAACAGAAAAGATTTTTGTTGTTGCAGAAGCACACATTTTCAGTGCACATGTGATAAATCCAATAATATGAAAACAGTAAGACAGCAGTCTTGAAGTGAGTTAACCTGTTAAACCTAGGATTAATTTATTTTTTCTTTGCCTTTTTTTTTTTTCCTCTCTGTTTTTTAATATCTAGGATGAAGATCGAACTGAAGAGGAAAACAGCAGAGTTGAGCCTGTTGGACATGCAGACACTGGGTTGGAGAACGCTACCAATTTTTCCCTGGAGTAAGTTACTGGCAGAACACATTGTTTTAACAATGAGTCTTGAGATTGAACATGTGCTAGTAAATATCTCAGAATAATGTTCTTAAGAGCAGTCTTTTTTAGGTCATATGTCATTTTGGTTTTAAACAATTTCCTTCATGGACCTTTTTAAAGCAGATTTTAAACAGTTCAGAAAAAGCCTGTGTTAAAGGTGAGCATTGGAAACTTGACATTTATAAGTTCTGATGCTACAGTAGATTTTCTCCCTCAAAGAAGATGCTTCTTTGGTGAAACTCTGAAAACTTGACGGTCAGTGCTAGCACTTGTAGATCAAGAAACAAGATTTTCAAAGTGCAAAAACTTAATTCCTGTCAGCAGTTCACTGCCTACTGGGAAGATGTGGCCAGCAGATCGATGGAGGTGATCCTGCCCCTCTACTCGCTCTCATGAGACCCCACTTGGAGTGCTATGTACAGTTCTAGTGTCCTCAACATAAAAAGGACATGGAACTTTTGGAACAAGCCTTCCAGTATCTGAAGGGGACCTACAAGAATGCCAGAGAGGGACATTTCATCAAGCGCTGTAGTAGTAGAACAAGGGGTAACAGATTTAAACTTAAGCAGAGGAAGTTCAGGTTAGATATAAGTAAGAAGTTCTTTACTGTTAGAGTGGTGAGGCACTGGAATGGGTTGCCCAGGGAAGTTGCAAATGCTCCATCCCTGGCAGTGTTAAAGGCCAAGTTGGACAGAGCCTTGTGTGACATGGTTTAGTGTGAGGCGTCCCTGCCCATGGCAGGGGGAGTTAGAACTGGATTATCTTAAGGTTCTTTCAACCCAAACCATTCTATGATTCTGTGTGCTTGAGGACCACATAAATTGTTTGGTCAAAACTCTCATATGCTGTGCATGTACCAAAACTGATGCCTTTTAGGACTGGGAAGCTCCTCCTAGTTCTAAAAAAATTCAGTAAGGGATATTTTATTTCCCCACAAGATACAGCAGGCTTGACCTTTTGCATCTCTCTTCAAAGAGCTGATCCTTACCTTCCTATAGAATTAATGAGAAAACATCCCTTCTACCCTTAAATTAAACAATGCAAATTGATTACATTTATAGTTAAAAAATAATTCTTCTACTCTTATTATTTCTGAATTACATTATGAATTAGGTGCAGAGGATTTAGAAGTTAAAGATCATGGTGACAACTATTAGGAAATACATGCTGAGCTTTACTCCCTTCCATTTACAGAATCTGTTGCATTGCTAATTCCAAATGCCGTTTTGCTAAATAGAGTTTGCAGAACTTCTGTCAAACTTAATGCTTCTTGGTTTTGCTTTTAAGTAACTTACTGACTTTTCATCATATGCTATTATTTTCTGGTTTGATATCATACTCCTTTCTGTGTTTGAAGTATTTGGCCTAAACTTCTGAGACAATCAGGAAACAAAATTGAAACAGTCTCTCATAGGAAGGGATAATTTCCTTTTGTCTTCTGTTTTACAGAGTATACATTTAAATTTGGGGTGGATTTTTTTTTTTTTTTTAATATGAGAAAAGTTAGTATCTTGAACTCAAGCAGTAGAACAAGTTAAACAGTGCAGGCTGAGTATGAAAACTGACTTTCATTTTTTGTTAAAGCTGTGGTTTTCCTCTTATGGCAGTTCCAGGTGAATCACACTGATTTTTGCTTGTTCTTTTCCTTAGCCCTCAATTTTCTTTTAAGCTAATAGGAAAGTCAGAAAAAAGTTTGATCACAGGGAGCCATAAACATACCCCAATAGCGAAAGATGCACTTAGAGTATCTTTTGGAGGTGAAAGGCCTTGTTTCATTCCTGTGAGCTGCTTTGAACACTAGTTGATGAAAACATAGCCTTGTTGTTCAGTGAGAGTGAAACGAAGTTAGTCCTTACAAAAACTGGGACAGGGGACATTACCAAATTCTGTAGTACTGTCAGACTTAGAACATTGGTCCAGGTCCGGAGAATAACACATTTTGGCTTATGTGTCCCAGCCCTCCTGTTGTTGCAGTACTTTCTTGAGCTAAAGAGTGGCATCAGAGGTACAGACTTTCCATTTGTGTTAAGAAAATGAGATAAAAAAAAATCAGACATGAATCACGGTGTACAACAAAGGTAAAATATATTAAAAAATTTAATGTGGAAGAAATAGAAAACCAACTGTAATGCAGGATTTGTGTTGACTTCCTAACAGTACGTGGTCTGGTTATTCTCAAATCCAGATTAAGTGCTGCAAGCATTCATGATGGGCCACCATGTGATCAGGATCTTATTGAAGGAAGTCAAAAATCTTTTACTGCTGTCATAGGGCATTGGTCCTGCTCTTTGCTCCATTTCTAGATTAAATCTGATTTGTGTGCTTATGAGAAACAAGCTTCTTAAAGATCTGTGTGTATATATATATGTAGTGCCAGGAAATATGAAAAAAGTATGTAATACTAGAGAGAGGCATAAGCCACAAATTTAGATCATGGCTTGCGTTCAGATCTTTCACTTCCAGATTTACTGAGAGGTTTGGCCTTCATGTATTATTTTCTCATTTGGGTAGTTATAACTCTTTATGGTTCATGGGCTATATTCCACCTTTCCAGATGTGGGCATGTTTCAAATACATCAGTAGATTTCATAGAAATCTGTTTCTAGAATTTTTGCATGGCTCTTTCTGAACCTGTACATTCCTCTTTCACTTCTCTATTTACAGCAAAATTATAATTGAAAACTAGAATGTACAGTTCTTTCAGGAGGATGTCTGGTTGGTTTTGCATATTATAGCTAAATCTTACTTTGGAAACTTTGCCCAGTAAGGAGATACAGTAATCTTCCAATAAAAGAAAATGGAATTACAGTAAACCAAATTAATGTGGTTTAAACCTAGAAGAATTTAACCATTTAAAAAAATAATAATTCTCATTTGATTATGGGGTAGTTATGTGAACATTAATGTTGAGGCTAAGTGAGTGCTCTCTAAGAAAAAAGTTAAGCGTGCTAGTGCTATGATCAGCTTTTAGACTTCTGAGGAGAAACTGTCTGCGGTATTTAAGGTATAGAAATGGTCCAAAAAGTGAACTTAAATTTAACTTTAGAATAAGGAAGAAATAAACAACATGCATGCAATGAAGATGATACCTATTTTTATGTAGCAAAATAAGTTTACAAAAAATTACTTTGAGCTTTGTTTTATTAATCAAAGTATTTTTGATGATTGATTTCCTTTCATGCCATCAGTTTAATCTTCAGGTACGTAGCATTCAACAGTGCTTTCATCACCATGACTTGATTTCTGGAGTGGTTTTGTTATCTGTGTATGTTTGTGTGGGGTTTTTTGGTTCCTTCACAGTACATGTTCATATTCCCTCATTCGTCATTGTCTCACAGTGATATGGTAAAGCTCGTAGAAGTCTCCAATGACGGCGGGCCTCTGGGAATCCATGTAGTGCCTTTCAGTGCCCGAGGCGGAAGGTAACGTATTGTGTAGGATTTTAATTGAATTGTAACTTTCTGTGTATTATCTTGGCTGTGTTACTGTGTGCCTTTGCCTTCTATAGGATATCATATACTTTTCAAAAGTCAGTCTTGCTGATTAAGAAAGGAGGAAATGCAGATTTACTTACTCTGTACTTGGAATGGACTCTATAACGGAAAGGCTCTTCTTAAGGGGAGTCAGAACTGTGGGGTTTTAATAGAGGTCCCATTGTAATCTCATGGGAAATTATAGTATAAAGACATTTCCGTTTAGATTCTTTAATATTGTAATCTGCTGCTTTAGTTCAGGTAGATATTTATGCAGCATTTCCTTGCTGACTGTTTAGAGCCACAAGTTCCAAAATAACAGCAGGAGTGTAAACCAGTGGCATCCTATGGCTGTGCTTGATAAGAATGGAAGAGTAAACAATCATCACACTTTCAATATGTCCCATCTGCTGAGGTTAAAAAGAAGTAGCAAAACCAATTGAAACATTCACTTTGGGAAAAGTGAACTTGTTTTATTACATGACGGGCTGGAACTTCTGAAGTTCAATTGCTTACCAAAAAAAAAAAAACAAACCCAAAACAAAAGGTTAAGGAAAGCCCTTTACATTAAGAAGTGCAATGTGGAAGATTATAGTAGTAAACAGAATGTATCATCTCTAATGCTTACTTTGCTAAGGTAGAGTTTTAGCATTTGGGGCCATTAATATTGTCTTAGAAAAACAGCTTAACTTTTATAGTAATTAGTGATGTCTTTGAAGCTTTTAAGTAAGTTGAAAAATGAAAGTTCTGCAGGAATACATGCAAATTTTATTTTGCTCATGCATATTCTAGGTATACACTGTACTTTCTTTCTAAGGAAATGGGACACAAGTATATACTTTGAAAGTAATCTTTGATTACACATGAAGGTGTTTTATAATCTCACATGTCTGGTGAACAGCAACAATATCAGTTTAGTAATTAAGAACAGAAATAACTTGCTATACATATATATATGTATCAAATTTCCTCTTTTCAGCTATGATAATTTTTCTTCCTTCTATGCTAAATATCTTCATAGGATTTTAAACAAAGTATAAGATTTTTATTTGCATTTGTTACTTGAAACCCAGTGGTTTCATAGCCATGCTCTTAAGTATTAGGAGAAAATGTATTTTTGTTAATTTAAGGTTACTTTTTCTGAGGACTACAAGTATTAAGAACAAAATTCTGTAAAGTGGTAAATTCTTCTCTTCATAATCTGAAATTCAGTAAATTCAGTGTGGGGTCAGAAAGGGCAAGAGTGAATGGTGCTTCAGACATAAGCTCAGAAGTAAATCCCATAAAGTTGGAAATTATTGAAATGTTCATGCAATTATCTATGATTTAGACAGTGTGAAGGCCAAGAAAAAGATGGGTTTAAGAATGCTGGCTGCCTAGTAAGTACTTGTTTAATAGAATTGATGTTATAAAGGTATATTTTTACATTTTAAATAAGAATTTTAATTCTAGTAAAATTCACTTACAGGCTGTTAATGTGGTTTTCAAGTCTGAGGTGAAAACTTGAACTGTTTATACACAATGAGAGCATGTAAAATGAAAAAGCCATAAACACAGAAATAAAATATTTGACTTTTTTTAAAGGATGCTATGTTAAGAGCTATGAAGGACTTTTAACTCTTTTTTTGTCCTGAGTTTGAGATTATATGATATAGTTTTATTACAGGAAAGCCAGTTTTAAATAGAGATGTTTAGAATTGACACATTTAAAAATCAGTTCTGTTACAAGGAAATAATTTTGATATTAAAATATGTCTCGGTTTTTTTTCATAATACTAGAACTCCCCTCATTGAAAAACCTCGCTGAGGTTTTTTTGACACCCCTTAAAAATAAGCTGCTGGAGAGGGGAGATTCTTGGGTCAATGTCTTGAAGGTGTGGTGGAATAGAGTTGAGGAGGACCTTGGATATAGCTAAAACATTTCTCTCATGCTCTTTACATTGTAGTGGAGCAACGGTAGAGTTCATTGTTTGGTATTGATTATAAGCACTTCTGTTGTACTGCTGCTTTACTGTCAGCTGTACATGGTTTCACTGAGAGCAAATATATTTTTCCCAGCTGCCTGTAGGCAGTCAGGGAAAGGAACGCAGCCAACTTCAGGTTTGGAGTACTTGATGAGGAGTTTTGATTTCTTTTTGCTTTGTTGCCTTTTTTGACCTTTCTTTTTTTTAAATGCCCCTCCTGGCCCCCAGCTCTTTTGAGCAGTAAAGGTATGCTTGGTTCTCCTTCTGCTAGAGTCAGAGGAAGAGCAGATGCTTGGCAGGGATCCTCACCTGCCTACTAGTTTCTCACTCTTACACATCGCTGCTCTTTGTTTCTCCTCTGGCTGCAAAGCAAAACGTTCTCTGCTACAGTGAAGTAACTTACCTGAGCAGATCCCTATCTCAGTAGAAACCTAAATATAAAAAAAACCAAACACAGTACTCAGTAAAGATGTTGAGGGGTATCCAAAAGGAAAAGTTCCAGTGTATCACATACTTTAGTCCTTTGGCCTACCATTGTGTCCTATAAGTTTGGTGATCAGTTCCAGTTACACTGTGTTTTTCACTTTAAAAAGTGTAAAAAAGGCTAATGCAATTCTCCCGTTTTACTTCTATGCACTAAGAAAGGGACATCTCCCACCAAAAATCTCCCCTCTCCCAAAGCAAACATCTGAAACCTTCAAAAATTACATCTCCTAACTCTGTCCTTTATTTATGTTCAGGAAATACTTGGGTTTTTTTTCATAATCCTTTGAGGGTTTGGAGTAAGAATCTGGTTTCAGTGTTGGCTTTTTGATCTTGAACAAAAACTATAAAGATCTTTGCACTGTCTATTTAGATGCTACTAATTATTCTTGTTCCTAGTAAAGCAGACTTTTTTTTAATGGAAAAAATAAAATCTATCTCCATAATTCTCTGGGAAAAGTACTGTTGATTTGTACAGACATGGTCAAACTTTCTTCTGTGGATATGTTTCCTTATTGTCCTCCTGTTTTTTTTTTCTAGAAGTTTATCAGTCCTTTATTGGCCTTTTTGATCATATGCTTTGAATAACAGATATTGTTCACCTCAAAAGGGAGGAAGGGTATGCATATTTATCACCTTATGGTTGTGAAGTTTTTCAATATTAAAGTTTTGTTTATAAGACTTACTTACACATTTCTGCAGTGCCATAGTTGCAGTGCTGAGAAGCATGGAAGGAATAAAAATGAAAGGAGAAAGAAAGACAGAATAGAAAGTTAACAGAAAAGTGTTTAGATAAAAGTAGTCCAAAAAGGAAATGAATGAGAAGAAAGCATAAAAGGAAAGAAAACATTAAATTTGTGCAAAACTGCCTTTAGCACCAATTCTTCCTACTAGGTGCTCAGAGAGGGCGGCAAGCACTGAGTTCCCTAAGGATAGCATTTGAGCAGTCCTGGTTAATGGGAGATGTTATATTCATGCATAAATGGGGTTACATTGGGTTCTTCTCTTCAAGCTTCATAGAAACGATAGTGTAATATACTGTTAAATGGCCACTTCTATTTTAAAGTCTTTGAAATCTTCTCAAGCTCTATACCCTGGCTGTTGTTCCAAAATCCTGCCCTGTCTTTGGAAGGAGATCCAACTGACACAAGAATATATGAGATAAAATCAGAAATCTCTGTGAATAATGACACAGAAGTCATAGTTCCCTATTCCCAAGTCTACTTAGTAAAAGAGAACAGAAAAGGATTTGGATATTCATCTGAAAACTCCATAAAGAACATCCGTTAATAAGTATCAGACATGTTACTTTGATGCAGAGCAGTATGTAGGCCTCTGCCAGCTATTTGAAGCAAGCCATAAAATCCATGATAAACCACACAGCTAAAACCTGGCAGCTAAAAATATTTCTTTGAATTTGTGCTGTATATCCTAAATGGAAGGAAGTCTCATAAGACTAGGGAAAAATAAGAGACTGAATTTTATTGCCTTTTTTTTCAGTTTAAATGACAAATTTAACAGATTTTATAAAAACAAAACAAAAAAAAAAAACAAACAAAAAAAAAAACCCAAAAAAAAAAAAAAACAAAAAAAAAAACAAAAAACAAAAGCAAAATT
>NDXB01011273.1:116039-162877 GCA_002631895.1 Agapornis roseicollis
AATTTAATTTTTTTTTTTTAAAATTTAAAAAAAAAAAAAAAAAAAAAAAAAAAAAAAAAAAAAAAAAAAAAAAAAAAAAACAAAAAAAAAAACCCAACAAAAAAAAACCCCAACAACCAAACCAACCAACCAAAGCCAGATGAAGGTAGGTATTGATGTATACACAATCCGTGGACTTGAAAATTGTTTATGCATTTTCTGTTTTGTAGTTCTGTCTTTTTGCTTTTAGAGGAAATGCCTTTGTTTTCTAGAATTTATAAATCACCTCATATTTCAATGTAGTCTTTTACTCAATACACAAAGAAAACTAAAGTAATATCTAATAGCCATTGTGTATACTGAGAGTCCTTAATTCTGCCTTCAAGGTGTCTCTCTAATGAAGATACTCTGTTTGATCATCTAGAAGATATATGTTATCTGCATCCCCATTTATTCAGCTCCTGCATTTCCAGACTATTAAGTCTCAAAGACAGCCATGGTTTTCAAAACCATATGCATTTGGAGAAGATTCCCTGTGGTGTGAATGTACCATTCCCTCACTCTTTTAGCTGAATTCAAGTCTTTCCTTGTCTGATCTCAGATTTTTATGTTTCATAAGCTTAATTTAAAGTACTATTCAAGCTAAAAAACTGAGGAGTAGTTACCAAGGATGGGAAATTGGTTCCAACTTCAGGCGTGAAAGCTGATAAAAGTTATTTTAGTGCCTCCACAGTAGTGCTGTGACATCAGTGTTGTGCTAAGAAGTTTATGTCTAATTTAGCACTGATCAGCCATAATAATTTGACTTGAACAAACAAGCTGATTTACCTACTGTGACATACGAATCTCAGGAAATTTATACTGTGTTTATGTTCCTGTAGACTTTCTCTGAGATCTTTCATTGCATGAAACTGTTACACATCAGCTTTTCCGTCAATCATTATTTTTGCACCTTAATCTAGTTTTTGCCTTTTCAGGTTAGTGATTTTGCATAAACATCTAAATTGGTTATTTTCTATTCTGTCTGATTTGATTATATTACAGTTAGCTTGCAGGTAATAGGTAAATAACTTCAGTGTGTATGTACAATGGGTGGTGATGGCCAAATCATATTCTAGATGCTCAATGTAATATTTTTATTACTCTCATAGTATTTACACTGTCAGTTTTTATTAAGACAAATTATCATCATTTCCATACAGCTGGATGGCATGTGGGGAGTTCACAGTTTCAAAGAACTAACCAGACTAACTCAGGCAATTTAGATGTCAATAAAACATTTGCTGCTTGTTTCTAATTTTATCATTGGTTGTAATTTATACTGAGAACTGAAATGTTAACACATGTAGCTGAGTGTATTTTAATTGCATAATTAGAGTAATGAACCTGGTGGTAATACAGTGGTGAAAATGCTAATATAATCTAAGTTGTTTACATTCCCAATTAGATATTTGAAGCAAATACAAAGATTGAGCTCTGTGCTTTGGTACTGTTTCCCTTCTGTCCCTGTGTCAGCTAATGTTAGTCTAAAACTGTGCAGGTACCAAATTTCCATTCGTAATTATTGTTTCAATAGAATTGTAGAATTGCAGAGTATCTTGTAAAACAATATTGAATCTCATTCTTGAAAAGTTAGCAGTTTAATATGCATACAGTGGAAGAATTTATGTTGACTTACTTTAACTGGGAAAGATTAAGCAAATTCAAATGCACCCATATATTTCTATGCCATATGTTTGTATTTCAGAATTTATGTTTTTCTAATGTGGGAAACAATATAGAAACTGTAGTAGAGCTACATTTCCACTTACCAGGATTAATGATGGTAGCATACGGCAGGGAAAGAAAATCTAATTAGTCTTTAAGTTATTGCGTATTTGCAATATCAAGTCTACTTTGTTTTTCTCCAGTTACTGCAACAACAAACATGAATTCCCATAATGCCTTTTTTAAGAGTCATATTCTGACATCTAACCATAAACAGTTTTCATGAACATATATTTTCTACAAGTTTTGGAAGAGAGTTCTCTCCTTTGCAGAATTGATTTGGGAAATTGTTTCTGGAACTGTGTCTAAAGGGATTTCTTTGCTTGATGTGTTTATATATAAAAATTAAATAAGTTAAAAGGCATTGTGGGGATCCTGGTTTCACATTTGTCTCAGGTTGTTAGTCCAGCCTTAAATCAGTTCTCAGTGACTTTAGCTCTATATAGCCTGTTAACCTAGGTATAACATTTGTTAAAGAGCAAAATCCTCACGAGCACCATGTGTCTGAGATGAGCAATGCTGCATTAATAGAACTTGTAGCCTTTGTTTAATAAGATTATTTGCAATTTTGACTGGTAGTTTGTATGTTACATTGTTTTACTATTGATTAGGGTTAGTATTATTTTCAGTAGATTTGAGAGCTTAGGTGAAGTAAATTTGGCAAATCACAAACTGTGCATAAAGATGCATCTTGCATTAATAATTTAACATAGTTTCAGAATGTGACATAATAGCAACATTTCAAGAAAAGTGCTATGTAAAAACCACTGATAAACCAATTATTTTGTAATCACAAGCATATAGAGATATTGGGATGAAAGAATCATATATTTTCTATAGTGTATTATCATAGTATTAACTTGGAGTGCTGTACTTTGTGTAGAATATGTTTTGATATTTAGTATACTGATCTTTTAGTATTTTTCATATTTAACCGTATAAACAAAACACTGGGTATGCTCTCATGCAAGCATTGCGTGCACATCCAAATTCTCAATTGTCTATGGTCATTACAGAGGAGCACACCTGCATCCAAGAGCTTTTGGGCATCAAGTGAAAGAAAAGCAAGAGTAGACACAATTCCTTCTCCTCCTCCTCAAATATTGTGGTTGTCTTCTTTTAAATGTAGCATTCCCAAGTTCGTATTTTCTTCATTTTATCCTTTCCCCATTTAGCGATAATCCTCTTCAGGAACTTCACTTTGGGGCTCAAAGACATTGTCTCCTCAGAGAAATTCAGTAACTCACAAGTGAAAAAATCATAAACTTGTTTTCTAACCATCAGTTTTATATGTATGACAACTATAATTCTGATGAGAATATGTTGTGAAGCCAAAGAAGTAGTTTTTTCATTTTTATCATTAACATTCATAACTTATTTTAGTGCTTTCTGCAACTAGTAATCTATGAAGTTTTAGTTTTTATAATTATCAGTTTTAAAAATCAGAGATTGTTATTTTAGTGAACAGAGGGAAAAAGAGATTGAATCAATATTTTTTAAAATTGTTTTCTCTTATTTCCTGTGACAAAATACTTTCATAATTATCGGCAAATCTTAGTACAAGAAATGGAGCGGCAACATGGTCAATTAGGTTAGTGTGTGACTGCGGGGGACGTTTAGAATTTTTGTCATGCAAATGATTAGTGGATTGTGGGAAATGCAAGCAGAAAACCACCTAAAATACCTAGTTAATACAAAGTATTTCATTACTTTGGTGATCAGAAAAATCAAAACCAAAACCAGACAACAACAAAACAAACATGGAAGAACTGATTTTGTTTTGGAATTTTTTGGAAATTAGTTTTGCTTATATTATTTTCCTTTTCAGTGGGAAATGTTTGTTTGTTGGAAGGAATCTACAAAAGTTTGAGCTTTCCAAACCAAAAGCATATCAACTTGGAATGGGGAGAGACAGAACCAGATACACATGGGTATTTTCTCTAATGCATGTAATCTAGAGAAGTGATACATTAGATTTATAACATTTTTCTGGTCCTTGTGCTCACCAGTGTTATTGCAAAGAGACATATTGCTTATTGCAGCACCTGAGCTAAAGTCAAGCACAGGCACATTTAACAGCAGTGACTGCAACCAAGCAGTCCACTGGGAACAAAATGAAGGTGGAAAATGTTTTCCTGTGATGGGACCCTTGGTGAGGTCAAAGTTGCAAAATATTCCATATCAGTTGGAAACAGAATAGTATCACTTAAATGTTAATATGCTAATCAAGCTTCATTTGATGGTTTGTGTTGTCAAAATACTTTATGTTGTTTTTTTTCCTCACGGTCTGTTTATATGTATAGATCCTTCCGACATCGTATCTTGATGTCTCTAGGTGTTGACATACTGCTAGGATTGTTTCTCTTACTCCTTTATCTGCCTTGTAGGAGAAAGCATATGACTGTTCTGTAAAATAAATGTCTTATTTGCATTTGTTGATGGTATATTGGTAAATGAAGAATTTAAAGTGGAAGAAATAAGTTAGTTTTGTTTTTCTGACCCTGTTGATGAAGTGCTCAAGTGCATAGATAACTTTTGAGCATACGAAGAGTCCTTTCAAGCATCATTGACCGCTCATTTACTTTGAGGTATGTGTGAACCTGAAGTGCTACGATCATTGAAAGTTTTGTGCTAAAAGACATGCATGGTCTTGCATACCCTCCCATACAACCAAGTATTTTTCATGTTGTGCCTTAAAATGAAACCTGAAAAAGTAATGCTGTTGACTTGGATGATGTGAACCTGACCCACTGATACATTCTGTGGGTTTTCAATGTAAAGCTGATCTTGAAAAAAAAAAAAAAGTCAAGCTCAGTATAGGTGCAAGATTAATTCAGAAAACTGAATCCTTCTTCAAACCTAGAATTCAGGTATAGAAACATCCTATCCTACCAATACATTTAATAAACCATTTAATAAACTCAGGTTGAATATTTGTTTACCTTTTCTCTCACCAAAGTCCTTAAGATAACACTTTGGGTAAGCACTTTGACAGAGGTGACCAACTTATTGCACAGAAGCTGTCAAATGGTAATGTCTTCAGTTATTACTGAAACAATTATAATATGCCGAATTAAAAATGGTATTTACATTTTTAGTTTCCTCTTTGCTCTTTAGTTAAAAATAATCGGGTCTAAAAATAAAAGCATTTGGTTTGCATGAAGTTCCTGAATCATTTTCTCCATCCCTTCCTTATAGGCTGTTTATTATGTGAGATGACCTCACCTTTTATTTGCACAGAAGCAGTAGCTAGCTATGGTATTTTATGCTAATTTGGAAATCCAAACTTTAAGTAAAACCTATTCAACTTCAGTTAACTAGCAGGAAATATGCTGGCTTTCAGGTGTGTGCAACTTCTTGGAGCTTTTACTGCTCAGAAATCTAGCCTTTTGGCAAGAATGGATATGTGATCTTCATACTGTCTGTTCATTCTTTCTTTTAAATTACATGCTTGATTCACCTAGGCCTTTTGTTTATTTAGAAAGGATAATAATTCAGGTAATGCTTAAATTACTTGAAACTGTGGTATCCTACTTCAAGGTAAAGATGGTTTAAAATTTAGATGTTATTGTGGTAAAATATTATTTCAGTAAGATTTTCTCTGCTGAAAATTTTTTGAACAGTGATAATTCATAATCTTAATGTTCCAGAACCCTGGGGCTGCTTGTGAAGCGATTGGAGAAGGGTGGAAAAGCTGAGCAAGAAAACCTTTTTCGTGAGAATGATTGTATTGTCAGGATTAATGATGGAGACCTTCGGAATAGGAGATTTGAACAGTAAGTCTACCTGCCACATGTCACGTTGCATTATTTAATCTTTTAACACTGCACCTTGCAGTAATTTGAGGAAAGTAAGAGAATATTGACTAAGCTTGCCTTTTGATAAAGAAGAGTTCCATTAAAGGACATTAGGGGATTTTAATTAGCCAAACTATGAAGAAACCAGGATAATTATTGTCATTAGAGTGTAAGCACTTTTTATTTGATTGGTTTTGCACATTACAGGTTTGCTTCTTCTTGCATTGGTAAACTGTTTATCCTGATATTCGCAGATGACTTTTGCTCTTACACTTGCACTGCATCATGTTCAACATAACTGGACAGCATGGAAATTTTATTTTTAACATTTTAAAAACACCCGTGGTATTGTGTGCCTGAGAATTAAAGGTACTGTTAGCAGAAACTTCCTAGAAAAGGTTTTTCAGAGATCATAAATGTTTGCTCAGTGGATGCCTGATCTTGGTATAATCCCGTAGTGGTGAATCAGAGAGATTTTAAAAAGTGAAATCAGGTTGTAATTCACACACAGATAATTGAAACAGAAAGTAGAAAAGAAGTATGCAGAAAATTAGGGTTTTCAAAGATTAAAATATTGTTCAGAAAACTCTTAACATGTTAAGGGCCAAAGGAGTATAATGTATGCTGATTGTCTTTTACTCAACACATGCTTGATGTGTGCTTATTATTTCTTTGACAGTAACCTGATTGGAACATGACCCTGTACCCTAGGCTTGAAAGTTGTTTGTCTCTGCTTGTTCTATGGTTATGTATCACTAGTTTGTAAAGTTTAGGAAGAGAATTGTTAACTTTTTGTACTTTGGATCGTGACCTAGAGCCCAGTGTCTGTCTGTGCAGCTTTAAGCTTTTTTCCTGTTCCTTTATTCTAAAAGACTACTAACTTACAAAAAGGGTAAACTAGACTTCTTGCAAGACTGCATATATGCTCAGCAAATTATAGAAATATATAGTCTTTGTATAAAGGATAATTATAATTTTTAACAATTCTGTTGTCACTGTTACTACTGTTACTACAATTATCAAGTTTCAAACCAAAAGGACACTGCAGTCCTGCCATAGAACTGCCTGCATTCGAAGACTGTGGTTAAAATTTTTGCTTTTCCAAATCCAGTATTTGGTGTGTTAGTTGTTAAGCATATTTAACCATTGTGTTGCCCTATGGCAATAAAACTTAGCCAAAAGCATACCAAGTAGGCTAGGGAACGGATTCAAGTTTAATGCTTTATGCTTGAGTGCAATGCGTCTGTCAGCTCATGTTGCTTAATTAACATTAGTAATTATGCTTATAATGTCTTGTAGTCTGCAGTCCTAATTTGCCAATTTTCTGTTCGTTTTGAAACCTAGAGCACAGCATATGTTTCGTCAAGCCATGCGTACGCCATTCATTTGGTTCCATGTGGTCCCTGCGGCAAATAAAGAGCAGTACGAACAGTTGTCCCAAAGCGAGAAGAACATGTATTACTCTAGCCGGTTCAGCCCTGATGCCCAGTATGCTGACAGCAAAAGTATTAACAGTTCTGGACTTCACACATTACAAAGAATGTCTCGAGCGGGCAACCAGTCCGATCAGACAGACTCCTACTCGCAGCTACCTCATAGTGTGAATTCATCAGGGAAACCACCCTCTGGCCTGGTACCATCACCTCAGAAAGTTCTCACCTCCACTGCAAACAGTGGATATAACACCAAAAAGATAGGGAAGAGGCTCAGTATACAGCTGAGAAAAGGTAAGGCACTGGCGTGCTCCTCATAGAGCATGAGGTATGTGTGCTTAGTTTATGTTCATGTGTCCAGTCCAATTGTATTGGGCAGGACAGCTTGAAGTAGCATGGGGAATATGATGAATTGATTTTGAGGCCAGGGGTTGATTTGTCCCTGATAGCTTGTCCAGGAGTCCAGCCGTGCATTCGGTGTGTGAGGTGTGTTTGCAAAAAGGCTATTTTGAAAAGTGCCTTAACATTGTCTCTCAAGTAACAGAAGAGTGCTGTAAGTGCTACAGATTCTGTTGGCCAAGACCCAGGGAGTGGTGAACTACTTAATATAAATAAATAAGCTAAAATGGCCCATATTCTGTACTTTACAATTATTTTGACTTTTCAAATTGAGTAACTGTGGTTTTGCCATTAGATTTAAAGAGTGTGTTGGATCCACTTGATAAATTGGACTTTATAATTTCCAGCTAAAGCTTTTCTTTATTTCACAGGGATGTGAAAGTCTCTGTTTAAGTGGTTGAGATGTAATGTGATATTTTCTATCTTGGCCTTTATGCTAATGTAATTTATATGGGGATGAGAGACTACTTAAGGACAGAGGAGGCAGTAGTGAGTGCCTATCTCAATATCTGTTATATGTGCATATGTAGATGCATTGGTACATCTGTGGAATTTTTATGACGTGTTAAATGTCCTAAGCAAGAATTTTTTTCCTGCGGTTATGATGTAGATGCTTTTAAGATAATTTGAAGTATAACAAAAAGCCATTAAGATGTGGGTATTTCTTATCTCTTGAGAAATGATTTTTAAAAAGAATTATACATGCTGTAAGCTTTCTGGTATTAAAATGAATATATTTAATGTTGGATATAATTTGACCTCTGGCAGAAAGATTAGGCTTTACATTACACAGCATAAAGTTTACCCATTTGACAGTATTATTCATGAACTCAAATACGTTCCCCTTACAATATCGTATGTTCTTTGTGTTAATAATTGTTATTAATTAATCTTTTCATCAAAAGGTATTGAGGATAGTGCAGTGAATGGTAGAGATTTCACAGTTTCAGTGGTACAAGGCTACTTGTCACATTATCATTACGCGTTCCTTTCCATGAACTTCACATGAGCCACCAGATTGCTTCTTTCTGGTTGCTGAATTTTGAGCTCTACAAACTTGGATGACATAAGGTTGAGTTGACAGTTTGCTTCTGTTGTTGATGCTCCTTCAAGAAATTCTTTAGGCCATCAGCTCAGGTCAGCCTGCTTGGAAAAACTTACTGGCGGAGTAAGGAACCACTGTGCTTACAAATACGCTCTCAGTCACTACAGTGATTTTTATCTAATTTTTGTGTCTGCAGAAGGCTGTAGAAATACCACTCGGACATTACATAAAAGGATTCTTAACCAGGAACGGAAATATATGTTTTATATAATTTAAAAGCACCAAGAAATGATGCAGAAATCAAAACAAAGTATTCTTGCACTACACAATTGTGGCATTATAACTGCTCATGAGATGCGAGAATGCAATTTCATGTGTTATGGATCCTTTAACTGTGATATGCGGTTATATTTTAAACATCTTGCACTGAATGGTGTTTCATAAATACTCTCCCCACTTCTATAATGTAGTTTAGCCTTGTTGGTAATAACATATTAGATGGTTTTGGAATGAAGGAGATGATTGCTAACTGTTGATAGAAAGTGATCTATATGATACTTTAACATCTAGCTCACACCAGAGGAGCTTGATGGCTGTTGCACTAGTAAAAGCTTTGAAATATGTATCTAGAATATATTTCAGAAGTTGAGAGGGAATATTTGTGCCTAACAATTTTCTTACATGAAGATACTAGTTATAAAGAAATGGCATCTAGCTCATAGTGTACTGTTTTGTGCACGGTAATTTTTAGGATTTTTTTAAATTGTACATAAGGTATAATACCTTTTTATCATTGATGTCTTTCATTTGCTAGTATCCATAGTAGAATGAGACATGTCCTCCCAGTCTGGCCGTCGTTTGATAAATTTGAAACACACATGCGGGGAAACAAAAGAAGTGAAACACTTAAGGATGCCCCCAAGTAATTGTTATTAATATGAGTGCAATAGGGATGTTGATTGTCTTTGATTATTTCTAATGAAGGATGTTGTAATAATACAGGCCTTATAGATATTTAACAAACGTGATTTCTTTGTGGCTAACAGACAGCAGTTATTTCACCAATTACCATCATTAGATTAAAAACTCCTTGTAGGGTGCATTAAGGCATACCAGCATGTAAAGCTTCATCTTGAAATTCACTTTGGAGTTAACCTGTGCATTCTGGTTACTGATGTAGTGTATAAGAATTAACTTTTTATCAATACAGACAGACCTTCTTTATTACAGCCATGTTTCTGTATATTGCATGAGCTGTATTATACAAAATGACATGGTAAGATAACCCTACAGTATGTGCTCCTGTAATTATGATTTCTTAATATTTATTGCTGTTTTGGCATTTTAAAATAACCTGATCTTTCATAGGATTTAGCTGTTTAATAAAGTCAGACGAGAAGGTCAGTCATATGTTTCAGTCAATGCAGAATGTTTGTTGGCTTTTCTAAATGAAAATGGATATCTGTTTATCTTTCCTTAAAGGTCAGGGCCTGAACTTTTAGCATATAGATGTAGAGGTTATTGCTGATATTCTAATGCCATTAAGGCTATATAAGAGTCTAGCTTAATAGCTCACACAAATTAAGATAGTGAAACACATGACAGTGAGACTGTGTTTGCATGCGTTTTGGTGTAAGATGATACACAGTAAGTATAAATAAATAAAAATAGTTCTTTACAGCTAGTAGATAGAGAAAATAAGACCATTGATATAACACACAGAGTGTTAGAACAAATTTTGACCTCGTACACACCAGGACAATTCCAGAGTGTTTTTTTAATTTAACTGCAAGAGTTCGAGCCAGTGCAATAGGGAGAAATTTAATCCAGCACTTATTAAATAATAAATAACCAATTAGACAACAAATGATTCTAAAGCTTAGTCTTTGAGCACTAACTCACAGTGTTTAGCCTGATACTTGCTAAAGCACTGAAAAGACTGTTTTTTAATTGCACACTGTATTACTCAGGTTTCATTTATACTGTTTGTGACAGTATATATGAATCTAAGTATATATGTATATAATAAGTATATATGAAACTGCTGTACTAAGACCAGCCTGAAGTACTCAGTCTTAAAATTAGCTTAGTTTTATTTGTTAGTCCTTAAGTATAATGTTCATTGCATTGGATCATTTCTATCTATAACTATATATTTATTTGGCTAAATTAAACATATAATTCTTGAGGTAAAATGTCAAAACTGAGCTGTTGGTTTTTAAGTTGGTCCTAGTTCCACAAAATATCATGCTGTTTTTTGTCTGAAGTATTCAGTGCGTGAGGACTTCAGTCCACATCTCCCTGCTTTCAGAGGGCAACTTAACTACCAGCCATGGGAGTTGTGATCATCTCTTCCTTTATGGCCCAAAGAGTTTTGTCTTCTGCAAAATAGTATAGCTTAAAGAGAAGGAAATGAGTGACACAGCTGCAGGATACTGTACAGCATGAAAGCTGTAGGAATCACCAAGTGCATCAGAGAAATAACGTAGGAGCTGTGTTCTAGGAGATGGTGAGTCCTGAGAGGAGGGAGACACCCTTGTGCAATGCAGCAGCGAAAAATAGCTAAATCGTAGATGTGAGGAGGATTATGAGACTTGTTGCTCTTCAGAATTTCATGTTGGATTCACACTGGCCTGATGGTTTAATAATGCTCCATCTTATATACAGAGCTAAGCTTAAATGCTGCAAGTCTCACCACATGACTGGGCTTTCAGGGTTATGGCACAGTGATAGTCAGCCCTGCAGTATCTAAGTTCATTGCTGCAAGAAGTCATTAGAAACACAAACAATGTGCAGTGGAAAGTCTGAAAGTACACTAATTTAAAATTGCATAATATTTGCTACGGAGTAAAGCACATATGTGGATGATTACTTGTTTTACTTGTGTTTATGTAGCAGAGCATGCAAGACAGGACCCTGAACTTGTCTGTATCATGTATCTAAAGCGTACAGATTTACATGCATTTTTCATCATATTCGCCTGTTTTCCCATACAATTTCTTGAGCCAGACTTCGAATTGACATTTTGAATTTTATTTAAAATTTGTTTTGAAGTGATGTGTTCTGTTAGACTGATTTTAGAATTCCTGTTCAGATGCAGTAGGGCTTTTTGTAATTTTTGAAATGAAGCATTCCTAAATTACTGAAGTGACCTTGAGAAATGAGATTCGAAAGGGGAAGCAAATAATTTTGGGTATTGTTAGCCTCTGAAGAAAAGTAAACTGCGTCAGGTTTCATCTTCCCATTTTTTAGAAACACTTCTGATTACTTTATTAGTCGGCTGTAGCAAAAAGGGAAGGATGTTTCTATTGGGTTGATCAAAGATCTGTCTGAGAGGTCTGAGCTTTGGTTGGAGAAAAAAAAAAAGTTGTTCCCAATCACTTAACTACATAAAAATGTGTCACTTAGAAAGGCAGAGTGTGTTCTTTGTCTTTCATAAATAATCTGCACTTGTCCTTTATCTGCACAATCCTTTATTCCCTTGGAGGACTGTTCACCCACATGGATATTCCATATTTAGATTGTTCTGAAATGTTCTCTGCTTTTCTTGCATAAGTACTTACAAATCTGTCACCCAGTTGTCTGGTTATCAACATTTTCTATTGTTTTAGAAGTGAGATGATGATGGTGATGGTGATGATGATGATTATTTAATTTAAGGAGATCTATACTGAAGTACCTGAGAACTCATCTGCATTTTCTTAATTTAGAGGAGAGAGAAAAGGATGACTTACTTCTAGCTCTGCTTGCAATCCTGAAAGGGAAGATAACTGTACAAGATGTATCCTAATAAGCTGACAGTGTCAGTCCTAAGAAGTTGACAGTATATGTCCTTCAAATATTCCTTATTGGATCTCTGAACTGGTGTCACTTTGAGGGGGACATGAAAGCACTGGAAGTAGTGCACAGGTTATGCTTGAGTTGTGTTCTGGCAGTGCTTCTACCCAGCAGTGCATTTTGCTGCTGAGAATTTGGACCTGTAGCTGGTGCTGGATGAGGAGTACACAATTTTTTGTGCAGACAAGCCTTACTTAGAAAGACAAAAACTTTATGCCAGAGACACTCTTTCCACAGTCAAGATAATCCTAGCATTAGTGAGAAATACAATACTTCTTCACTGGGAGACAGCAGAAAGTCTAGTAAGATTTAATAAATTTTTTAACATCCTGTCAGTTTGTGATCAGTCTGATCCCAAATAGGATGATGATGTTCATTTTGAATATATGCTAAGTTACATGAAAGTATGTCTGTCATCTCCCCTGCCTTAATGCTACTAGAACATTTTTCATCTAAAACAGCAACTGAAACCTCAAAGATGTCCCTCTTCTGTTTGTACAACACAGTTCTTTTACTATCGTAACTGTTTTTTTTATTCACTTAAAACTACTTTGCCTTCAGCTCAACTGAGCTCTTGAGGGTAATGTAAGTCTAGAAGGTGTGTTCAGCATCACAGTCAAGAAAAAAGGGGAGCTCTAACTTGTCGAGAGAGCTACTGATTTATCAAAGAAGCCTAAGAATTTGAACTACACAAATTAGTGGGTAACTTAAAAATGTTATTGTCAATCAGTGTTAGCTGATCATTGTCAGAGGTGACAGCTGTAGCAGAAGGAAATTGTTTTCTACCCTCTCTCGTTTTAGAAATCTCTAAAAGAGAAGTTGAACATAGCTTAAATAATCTAGACCTTGCAAAGTAAAGCTTCTAGCTTTGAGTAGAATGAGCCCTGTGTTTTCAGAAAGATGGAAATTCCTTCTATTTTCTACTCATGTTCTGGTTCAGTCTGTACATGTGTCCAGTTTCTCCCATATTGCTAGTATAAATCAGAGGTATCAGAGGAGCCTGCAGTATGTTTGTACAGTTCTCTCATTATTATAATGGCATTTTACACCCTACAAATTTAGCAGCAGGGAGATACTAAGTTCTTATATTCATTTCTATCAACAGGAGTACTGAAATGCATAAAGATAACTTAATCAGTTAAGTGTATAAAAATAAAAAAGCTAAAATCAATCTAGTCACAGAAGTCGTGTTTATTTTTCTCCTTGGTTGAATGTATCTATTTATCTCCCAGTATTGTGAACTTCTAATTTATATATGATAAGCATAGGAGTTTATGAAGCTGTATTATACAGCTAAGGGCAGCTAAAGTGCATGGATAGTAAACTGAAGCAGAAAAAAGGCAAAAAGAAAATGACACCCAAAAGCTGCCTCGTGCAAAGCTGTACAGAACAGAAGAGTTGAGGCACCTTCTTTCCACAGAGACAAGTAATTAGAATTTTCTTCTGCTAATATCTGGGCTCATTGTGGATTTGTGGCATTCTGCTGGCTTCGGTAAAGGCTTTCTGGAGATTTGACAGCAAAAAATGCCACAGCCCAAATTTATATCCTGTGTACATTTGTAATCTGAACATTTCGATTTCTGGTTTTTCCATGGGGGTTTAAAGTAAAGTATGTGAACCAGACATCTGTAATGATGACATAATCAGGCTATGGGGATTAAACTTATTAATAATGAAATACTGTCCTGGGTGTGCAGTCATGTTGTGATATTGCTTTAGAAATTTTAGCAGACAAAACCTGTACCCAAAAAGCAGTATTCAACACAAGTTCTAAAAAGAAGAAAAATTCCATAAAAAGCTGAGATGTGACTTGAAAAAGCAACTTACATGGATCATCTTTACATTTTGCAAGGAGCTAAAAAGCTCTATGAACATTTGAAGCATCATTAAAATTATGAGGTCTCTAAAGTAAAATATGGATGTTATGAGATCTAATATATTTTTTTCATCTCTGTGTAATAACACTGATAAAATTTATATCAACCTGAAAATGGATGAAGACTTGCAAATTCAAATATGCTTTTCAGCTATCTTGAATGCTGCAGAAGAAAGGGAGGTTGTCTCACAATAGTTAGCCTGAAGGATTCGATCCAAATTTCCTGAACAATATGAGCTGCATGCGCATGATGTATGTATGTGAGGATTTACATATGTTTAAAATGCAGATTTTGAAAGGTTATATCATCCCCAGCCCTGTCACCTGTATCAATTTACTTCTTAATATGATTACCATCTTGATAATAAAATATATTGTACTGAATTTTGACCAAATGTAATTGTGCAGATTTTGGAAATCTCTATGCAGACCGCTGATGACTGTATTGGACTCCTGCTTCCTTTTCACATGTGAATTTTAATCTGCTAAGTAAAAATGTAGACTTAGAATGAACATGGAGAACAGTAAGACAGAAACTAACTCAGGCTTTAACCTTGTAGTGGGTTGACCCTGGCTGGACACCAGGTGCCTGCCAAAACTACTCTGTCACTCCCCTCTACAGTTAAAGAGGGGAGAGAAAATATAATGAAAAGCTCATGGGTCAAGATAACCACAGGGAGAGATCACTCAGCAGTTCCTGTCATGAACAGACTCAACTTGGGAATATTAATTCCTTACCAACCAAATCAGACCAGGGTAATGAGAATTAAAACCCAATCTTAAATCACCTTTCCCCCACTCCTCCTTTCTGGGCTCATTTTTTCTCCCAAATTCTCTACTTCCTACTTCCCCTCCCCAGCAGCATAGGGTGATGGGGAATGGGGATTGCAGTCGGTTTATCACACACACATTGTCTCTGCCACTCTTTCCTCCTCAGCGAAGAACTCCTCACACCCTTGCCCTGCTCCAGGCTAGGGTTCCTTCCATGAGTGCAGTCCTTCAGGAACAGACTGCTCTAGTTTGGGTCCCCATTAGGGTCATGGCTCCTGCCACCAAACCTGTTCCAGTGCAGGCTCCTCTCTCTATGGGGCCATAGGTCCTGCCAGAAGTCTGCTCCTGTGTGGGCTTCCCACAGGGTCACAGCCTTCTTTGGGCATTCCCTAGCTCCAGTGTGAGGTCTTTCATGAGCTGCAGGTGGATATCTCTGTTCTACCATGGACCCCCGTGTGCTGCAGGAACACAGCTGCCTCACCATGGGCTGCACCACAGGCTGCAGGGGAACCTCTGCTCCAGCACCTGGAGCACCTCCTTTCCCTCTTCCTTTACTGACCTTGGTGTCTGAAGAGCTGCTGTTTCACACATTCTCACTCCTCTCTCCAGCTACTGTTTCACAGCAGTTATTTCCCCACTTTGTTAAATATGCCATTCCAGAAACACTATCACCATCACTGATAGGCTTGGCCTTGATCAGTGGCAGGTCCAGCTGACTTTGGCTCTATCAGATATGGGGGAAGCTGCCATCTCTGTAGCCCACCTGCTACCTAAACCTCATCATGCAAACCCAATACAATCCTCAAATGGTTCTGTAGTTGTGTATTTTTCACATATGTTGTTTTCAGCTTCCCAGGGCTCATAGCTGAGGATTGTTGTATGAAAGCTCAGCTTCTGTCTGTCCCTGACATTTTATGCAAAAGGGTATGTTGTTCAACTTTTAGGGACTTTATCTGATATTGCTGAGTCCTAACTGCAAGCTGCCATAGTAGATCAGATTAAATGTAGGTTGGACATGCATATGCCTAGCTAGTGAATTTGAACTGTAGACATATGTTGACATATGATGTCTACATGAGATGTTTCATGTTGAACTTGTAGATGCTGACACTGTCAGGGATGTTGTCCACTGAATGGCTCTCTGGTTTCATGCTAGATTGTGTGCTACACAATACACCTAATGTGCAGTGCTGGGCGAATGGGTGTTCAGTGTTGAGTTTCAAATGTTCTTGATAACACTGGACAGATCGCATTACAAGGAGAATCACAAATGAGCTTTCTGCATAGTAGAAAAGGCTTGTTTGTCCTCTCAGCTTGTGCATCCCAGAGTTGGTAGGGTCCTAAGTTACACTTCAGTAATGAGTTGTGGGCATAATTTCTCTGACCCCTTCTCTGTATTTCTCCAGGTCAGCTTAAATGTCCCTGTTTTGGCTCAGTCAGTCTTAGCCAAGCATAGCCAGTCACCTGGATGCACAGCAGTACTTCAGCAGAGGCAGCCTGGCTCTGCTCCCTGTGTGGCAGAATGTGGGATGGAACACAGTGAGAGCCAGGGTGTGAAGCCCCAGGCAGAGGAGCTGGTGACAGAAAACTGCCTGACATTCCTTGAAGCAGGAGAAATTAGACCATTGATCTCTGATTCTGACTGTCACCTGCCCATAAGTGCCCACAGTGTCCATAGATGAGCCAGCAAAGCCCCATGGCCAGCAGTGCTGACCAACTGACATTGCTGAAGGGATTGCAAAAGAGAAAGAAAGGATCACTGATGAGATGAGGATTGACAGTGGGAAAGACAGTGATATAATATCAGATACACTTTGTTCTGATTCCTTGTCACTCAGCTCATCTGAAATAGAAAGTTGGAAATATGGCAATGGCTTGAAAATCGTCAGAACAGCAAGTTGCAAGGAGTGCCTGCTGAGCCACCTGTGCCAAGACTCAGTGCTTCAGCTATAGCGTTACTATATATGCCTTTTTTCTTCTTTTTTGACGTGCAGTAATTCTTACATCTTATATATGTATTTTCATGGATTGTATCAGTGAAGTATACATACATTCTGCTGGATAAAAATGATATGTAATATAAATGTGCATTTAATGAGTAATATTCTACATTCCTTATGCAGGTACAGAAGGCTTGGGCTTTAGCATTACTTCAAGAGATGTCCCAATTGGTGGTTCTGCTCCAATTTATGTGAAAAACATCCTTCCAAGAGGTGCAGCTATTCAAGATGGGAGACTAAAAGCTGGAGACCGATTAATTGAGGTGATGAAGTATTACATGGTATTTGTCTGTGTTTTGGCATGAGCCCACATACTAGTTCACTTCCAAAGTCTTTTAGTAGGAAAAAGTTTCTCTCTTCTATTTTTCCTTATTTCGCCTTGGGAACAGGTCAGGTGTTGGCCATTTTCAATACATAACAGAGCTGGACCCAGACATACTATGAAAATTATGAGTTTACCTGTTCATATGTGAATAGAGTTTTATAGTCTTGCGTGGCTGTTTAGGAATAAGTTGAAGCAAAGTGATTGTTACCTAATAAATAGCATTAAATAAGCATGGAGTGACAGACTAGAAATTTTAAAGATGTTGGCAAGTATGGAAAGCAATACCCTGGAAAGTTTAGTGAATAAACTGGATGAGTCGATATAAGAGGAGGGTAGTACTACAAAGAATCAAGGCCACTTCCTTTCTGAAGGGAGGATGTCCTCAAGGGAATGAAATTTCTCTTAGATACAAGCACAGCAGCAATCTTCCTGCAAATCTAGCTGGAGTGATACAAGATGTTACCACCAACAGCTCTTCATTCCCATCCCTAAGCCAAACGACACTGGAGGTGCAGCTGAGACTATAACTACCTCTCAGTGCTTTCACTTTACTGCAAAATTGGCAGTCAGCCTGAATTGTTGCTGGAGGATAGTCCCCTGTAATTACTGTAATTCAAGGTAACCTAGATGACTTGGGTAGAAGGGCACTGAGAAGCATTTAAGATGACAATTTTGGCATCTCAACTGTGTAGGCTGTGATGTTGTATGAGGGGAAGAAAAAAGATGGTTTGCTGACTTCTGACCATCATGCTCCCTTGCTTAATACCATTTGTTGATTTGCCTTGCATTTTCAGAATGTTTCTGAATAGGTAGGCTTGAGAATGCTCTATCTTTCTTTGGCTTCTCACTTGATCAAGTTAGCTCATACAGTGGAAATTTACCTGTGTATATCTATACCTTTCTGTCCTGATAAGTGGTATGTGGAGGCCAGGGATTGGGCTGCTGAAACAAGGCAAAACAAAGAGTAACTACCCTTAAGTTATTTGGGGGAAAAAAATATTTTCTACTTTTGACACAATTTGTGGTGCATGATATATTTGTAATACACATATAACACTAAGATATGTGGAAGCAGGACCAGTTTTAGAACATACATTGATTTGCCAAAGGACTTTTATACAGAGATTCTCATAAAAAATACTGGTAGGTGAAATTAGTTGGCTTTAGCGTATACTAGAGTAGATGGTTGCTGCTAAAAAGGAGGGAAATATAACTGTCTTGTTTGTATTTGTGTTGGTATATGAAGAATGCATCTTTAGTTCTATTAAGTGGAAGCTGTACTGGCAGATTGCTTCAGTGAAGTTTGTTTAATGCTATCCAGTATGATTCACCTGACTTTCTGGTATGAATTTCTACTTTTTTTCCATTGTCAACAGGTAAATGGAGTTGATTTAACAGGCAAAACTCAAGAAGAAGTTGTGTCCTTGCTGCGAAGCACCAAGATGGGAGGGACCGTCGGCCTTCTGATTTTTCGACAGGAAGAAACATTCCATCCAAGGGAACTGGTGCGTAAAATAGAGAGCAGCTAAGAGATTTAGATGAATATAAGCAAATGATTTGATCTTGTCACCTGCTAGTATGTGCCTTGCCATGCACTGAATATAGGAGAAAGAAAAAAAGATATTTAGCTTTATTTAGAACATTTTACATGAATGTTTTTTATTCTCTTAAAGATCTGCTGATGGAATTAGCAGATAATGTTGATAATGTGTAAGTGAGAGTTTTATTTTGAGTGAAAATGTTTATTATAGAAGAATAATGGGATGGACTATAGGATGGACTTTGTTTGGATGCATGCAGACAAGTAGATTACTTCATATCTTTCTTATAGACAAACCTATGTTTGAAATCCTGCCATTTGTCCCACTACTTGCTCACTAAATTATTTTAGAACATATAATATTATGCCAAAACAGGATATGTAAATACATTTCTATCTAAAACTAGAACATATGAGAAATAATACCCTTTTTTGAATATAAATGCAATTTCAGTGGAATGGAAACCCTGCAGTTATTAATTTAGCAGGGCAATTCAGAAAATGTTTCTGAGAAACTGAAATGGAAATAAAATGATGTTTCACACTGTATCTGCTCCACTTGCATAGTGTATACAGATATTTCTCTGATAATTATTCAAGATAATTTCTGTTATGAAAAGGTAGACTGTGAATGTAGCAGTCTTGCTTTGTTCTGTATTCAATTAAACTGCTGAAGTTATTTATTATTTGTATTATCATAACTATATAATAGCTCTAAAAATAACTTATTTGGCTGCATTATCCTGAGATAGACAAATATAAGTGACAAATATAAATATGATGAATTGATTGCTTCATTTTTCTGTTGGAATTGTGTCGTTTTGAATGCAAAGGGAATGAATTTTCATTTGGCCATTTCATGACATTCAACATTAGCCTTTTACTTTTCAAAACTACGATTAAACCTAGGAAGTCAAAGTGTTGGGGAAGGTTGCAAACAAAACACACTTTAATATTCTTGGAACATGACTTAAGGTACTGAAAGGCAAGTTGTCATCAAATGAAGAGAAATAAACGATTTGAAATTATATTATGCCCTACCTTATTACTGGAATTGGGAAAACAATCGGTTTATAATTTCCTGTGATGTGACTTTCACGGTATTGCTATCTTACATAAAGGTGAATGAAATGCTTTTAAAGTTTTCTAAATAAACTTAGAAGTAACAAAATGTCTTAATTTTGTGTATATTATTTCTGTAGCAATATGAAGAAGTTCTGATCCATAATTTAACATGATATTTTAAATAATTGTAAAAAAAGATACATTGTGAGTAACGGAGAGATCTAATATTAATACTGGATGTAGTTTTAAAACTACCAGCAAATCAGCCCCTTTGAATGAGTTCAACCTCAATAGCCTCCCTGCTGCTTCTGCAGCCTTCAGGCTCACCCTGCCTTGGAAAAGAGGCTTGTTGTGAGGAGATGCTGGGGCCAAGACTAGCAAACTGGAGTGGGTCCAAAAAGGGCAATGGAGCTGGTGAAGAGCCTGGAGCACAAATGTGATGAGAAGCATCTGAGGGAACAGGGGCTGTTTAGTCTGGAGAAGGGAAAGCTCAGGGGAGACTTTATTGCTCTCTACAACTACCTGAAAGAAGGATGTGGCTGGTCTCTTCTCCCAAGTAACAAGTGATAAGACAAGGATAATGGCCTCAAGCTGTATCAGGGGAGATTTAGATTGGATATTAAGAAAAATTTCTTCACAGGGAGGGTGCTCAGGCATCAGAATAGGCTGCCCAGGGCAGTGGTGGAATGACCATCCTGGAAGCATTTAAAACCATTTAGGTGAGCCCCTTAGCGGTGTGATTTAGTGATGGACTATGCAGTCCTGGGGTAAAGGTTGGTACCTGATGATCTTAAAGGTCTTTTCCAGCCTACCTGGTTCTATGATTCTATGATTCTATTTTGGCAACACCAGCATAGGGAAGCTAGATCTGATCGTGTCTTTGTCAGTTAGTTGATGGGCTGTGCACTGTGTAGTCAGTGATCATATCTGATGTGTATGTTCCTGTAGCTCCAGTTGAACAAATGATATTGTGAGGATCTGACAGTACATGTGTGTGATCCTCTGATGCATAAGGATTTGTTTGTTTGCATTTTGACATGAGGAACCATTAGGTGTATTCTGCTGACAGCTGTCAAATAGCAGGAGCAGAATTGCTGGGAAAGTGTTGGACTAATACTCATCATAAGGGCTGTTCAATCTTCTCTCGTAAGAAATAATCCTAAAAGGAAAGAAAAAGACTTCTCAACCAGCTCTTCTCATCACCTTTTACTAGATTTATGTAACAAAATAAACAAAAAAAAGTTAATATTGAAGGAGGGAGGGGAATGATCTGAAGTCATGTCAGTTCATCGTTTTCATACACAAGCCTTATTTGCCCACTTAAGAACAATTTGCCTTTGCATCCTTCCCCTATTTCTGTCATCTTTTCTACATTTGTATGCTTTAAATATTAACTGAATGAGATGTGTCTCAGAAATCATATGCATAAAACCATGTTATGTGATATTATCCATCTCATAAAGGGCATGGCTTGCTGTTGCTTGCTGAAGATTACTCAGTATTACAACCATTTTATATTTGCCAACATTTGTACAGGTAGTAATCCCAATAAAAGAGGTGTTTAGATTTTATGTTTTAGATTATGGCTTGCTGAATGGCTTTTCAAAAGTTGCTTATCCTTGGGTTTCTTTGTAAGTAAAACAAAGACAGTAAACTTTCAGGAGAGTTGTGGAGTTTAATGTCTTTGTGAATGTTGCCATTATTGTCTTGAAGCAACCTACAAAACTGTCTAGTTGTATCTAAAACATACCAGAATATTAAGCTGAGCCCGTTTAGGTTAGTATAGGATCTTTGTAGCTTGTGTGGTCAGGTTAGGGGGTGTGTATGACAGAGAACCATCATCCAGGAGATCATGGTGAAAGTGAGTAAAATGTGGAAGCAGGAAATAAAATGAAATTGACAGGAGTCAACTTTTCTCACCACTGAGATCTCCAGAATACAAAGTATTTTATTGCTTCCAGAGTTACCTAATGATATTGAGATATATATATATAAGGGCTTGTCCACATCAGTGTAAGGCAGATTGTATATGAAAAATCTTTCCTCGCTGCCCCCCGACTTTGTGAAGGGGCTAAGGATTACTCTTATTCAGTAGAGCTCCTGTAATGCTGTAATTACCTCACATACCTGTATATAACTTACTATGAAGGATTTTCTTAGAGCATGCTACTGACTATGTGAATCCACTGAAGGACTGACTTGGGTTATTTAGCTTTTGAGCTGTATTCTCAGTATCAGCAGAGACTATCTGGCAGAGTTTGGTTTCCAGGACACTAAAAGTTAATATGCCTATGGACCATGTATGTCCTTTATATGTGGCTAGTAGTTAGCTGTTCATGATTTTATTCTTTCTGGTTGTTTGCAGCAGGTGAAAGATAGCTGAGTGTTCTTGTTACTCCTTTGCCACTATGTTTTTGTGCTTAATCATTTGAATCTCTGTAAAAATCTGCAATACAGCCCAAAGCAAAAGAGTCTAGTAAACCCTAGCATTTTATTTTGGCCCAACTGAATGAAAAGAAATAGCTGGTTAGCACTCAAATGCTCATCCAGCCAGCAGCAAGGTGGCTCCTAGGTGCTTAAAGTGTTTTTAATATGGGTGGATGTGGGCTGGGAAGAGCAATAGTTCCTTATGCATTTTTCCAGAATTAGTTGGGGGATGAAGAAAGGTTTTCCAATTATTTAGGTTTGCCTTATGTGCCCTAGGACACTGGTGAGGAATGCAAGATGTAGGAGGATCCCTTCTGTGGTGGACTGAAGGCACCCTTCTGACCTGGGGTATCCTGTGCTATAGGTCTGAGTACACTCAAACGGGGAATCCTTGTAAAAATGAGAATGGATGCTTTTAAAAAAATAGATATTTGTTTAAAATATTTGCAGGATTCATCTGGATTGCTGAGGTCATTCTCTGAAAAATTCAAAGCAGAAGGGAAAGGCCAAGGGATAACATCCCTGAAGGAGAGTGTTCCACTAGTCAGAAAATGGTGAAAGCAGCTGTGATTCTTCCTGGGCCAAATAGCCACCTCCCTCATAGCCAGATAAAGTCAGGTGCACCGGCCTAAGGTCGCTGGAGGTTATTTTGTTCACCTCTCATTTGCTGCTTTTTTTTACTCATTTACTTCAAATTTAGACAAATTTGAATCAGAGGTGTGACAAACACTCTTCACTTTGCCATTAGTACTTCACATCAGAATTGGAGCCTTTGTTTATCCCCCTGCTGATAGATAGTATATGTTGTATGTAGTCGTGTTCTTATTTATTTTTTTTACTTCCTTTAGAATGCAGAACAAAGCCAGTCACATATTCCAAAGGAAACGGTAAGAGCTTTGTCTTTTCCACACTGGAAGACTCCAAAATGTATTTAAATTGATATGGCACTTCTCCATCAAAGTTTCACAGATCCTCCTTTCACCGTATATACTGTAGATGGCTCTCTCTAGCTTTACAATTTAAATGTGATTTTTGATGTAATTTCAAATACTGTTTGAATATTGTATACAATTCAGTTATAATGCATGTTCAAGTGTTATTTGAAATTACGTCCTTTATACACAGCTAAAGGCCTAAAGTTGGAGCGGTAAGAGTAGACTGTTAGCTTGGGTTACTTGTTGAAACTAATTGCTTAAATGATGATGATATGACTGAAACCTGAGATAAAAACACTGAAATTAAGTGGTTTGGATTTAAGTCTCAGTTGTATCCTCATAGCAAACCGCTGTTTGTTAGTTATTTTTCAGAAACTGTAGGGTAGTAGTATCGAGTTTAACCCTTTGAAGGCTGTAGCAGGTTTGTATGGGATGTGTCAGTGAGGCTGTATATTGAGGTTGTATACTGTTTCTATACCTTGTTTTAGTTAGTGGGATAGGATCAGTCTTTATGCACATTATACTGATATATGTAAATTTTTTTAAAAATAACAAGTTTATTTTATGAAATATTAACAAAGGATATAATAATAACATATTACCTTGACGATCTACTGTATCTTAATTAAAAACATACTTCAAGAAGCTCCATCATGTTAGGTACCTAGTTCAAATTACATAATGAATTGGATAATGAAGAAACTTTGAGGATTTGTGCTGGGATTTGGAGTTAGTTAGGGTGCTGAAAAACAGGAAAAGCTTGTCTAGATAGTTCAAAATGTGCTAGCAACAATGGTGAGATGGTGTTTAGGATCAAGAGAAAGTCAAGACTAGGTAAAGATATGTAACAGCCATTTCAGTGAGATACTCGAGTACATTGGTTGATGCTATTACTTTTTCAGGCCAATAGAATGTAACTGTAAAAATGGGCATTTGAGTTGAATGTAACATTCTTCACTTGTATCCCTCTGGCTTTTGATGTCCTTGTAGTCTGAAACATCTGTATAAGGGCTCCGCACAATGGGAAGTGTATCATTTCAGGCATGCCTCAGAGTATCTTTTTAGTACATCTCATTAGAGTATGTATGTTTTTGTTTTCGTAGTTTCTTACCACCCACTGCTGATATGTAAAGAGATTAAAGATCAAAGCCCAGGACAGTGTTTCTGCCTGTAATTGAATACAATTGAGAATAATTTGTGGGTGCAGCCTTATAGAAGTATCCTGGGTTTATGAGGTGAATTTCTGCACCAAAACCTCATTCAGATTAGGGAGATTGCCTACAAAGTGATTATATAATCACTTGCTCATCTATTGCAAAGTTAATGTTTTGTAGCAAATTCCATTGTTTCTGTCATTTTTGCGACCAGCACCCTGACTTCATCTAAGGAAAGCAAAGGAAAACAAATATCTCTCATTTGTTCTCTATAGATGTGAGATAAAAATGTCTTGTTAGTCAGACCATACAAAAGGGACAGGGAGTGTATGAACAGCTAGGGATTTCTAAACAACCAGAGAGCCCTAGCAAGCCTTGGAAATAAGGAAGTGAATTGGGAAACATGTGGAAGCATATTTGATAAGTGAGGGGATGAAGCTAGAAAGGTGGTTAATACAAAAGTGGGTTTTTGCATAATGTCTTGGGGTTTTCATTCATTATGGGGTGGGATTTTTTTTTTTTTTGTTATTTATTTGAAGGCTTAGAGCAGCAGTGATCAATAGTAGGAACAAATTTGCCTACTACTGGGTGGGAATAAAAAGTAAACTAAATGTGAAAGGTGTCAGTGAGTATTTATGATGCACAATGCTTTTGCACTTACCCCCCTTCTTCCAATCTGCTTTGCTTTGGATAAGTGTGGTACTCCAGTTCTACAGAACTAATTTTCCTCAGCTGCACGTTAATAATACAGTCACACACTGGGGTTTTTTTATTATTATTGAAAGTATTTTTCATTGCTTTCCTTCATTCTCCATGGTTCTTCTCAATCCCTGTTTATTCCTCCTCTGTCTAATTTTCAGGTCTTTGAGATTTCTAATCTTGCAGTTTCTATTTCTGTGTCTACTCTGATCTTTGTGCTGTTAGTTGTGAGGTTTTAGTCTCCCAGTGTCAAGGACTTGACAGTAGAAAGCAAAGCAAAAACAGTAACAACAGACCACATGATGAAAGCAGCAAAGCTATAGAAATGAGAGAGAGGTGAAGAACAGGTTTATTTTTAATTTAAAGGCAAAATTGTTGTATGTTTTGTTGTTGGGCTTGGGGGTTTTAGGGTTGTTGGGGTTTTTTTGCTATTGTTATGACTTTGTGGCAAAATGGAAGAAAATTCACCTTTGAAATTAAAACAGAAAGAAAATAAAACCAACTTAAAAGTGGAAAGCCTAAAACAAAACTTATTTGTAGACCCTGAAATATAAAGTGTAATTTATCAATACAGTATTACTACTCAGGAATTACTTTCGTGTAATTGTTACCTTGAAATGGCTTACACTAATATGCCATTTGGATGCAGTCCTTAGAATGTTCACAGATGTAATAAAAGAAAACAGTGAAAATCGGGGTTTTTTTAATTTTATTTGTGACCTGAAATCCTTGAGAGAGTTATTTCTAACTACGCATGTGGAAAGCATATGACTTCATATTTTGCACACTGTCACAGAATACAGATTCTCAAATTCTCATTCTTCAACTTCCATATGAGGAGTTTCTGTAATTTGGTAAGTTTGCAGAATTTAAGCTTTGTTCTCCATTTATCCATAAGAAATGCAAATTGCTAATGCGACTTCAGCTTCTATCCGGTAACTGTGCCCTAGTGAAAACAGTACTGCTTTTTTTACCTTCTGTTTTGCTGATGAATGGAACAGGCACTCTGTTTAGACCTGGAGCAAAGAAATCTCTCTATCTTGAGTGAAAGACTGTTTCACCCAGTCATGAGTTTGTGCTATTTGTATGTCTGATGACAACATGGAACAGATGCACCTATTTCTAAACATGGTGATTATTTGGAATATAGGAGATTGACCGTAATATGAAAACTAGTAATTTATCATTATTACATTTCTGTTTCTAAGCATAATTATCTTAATCTTGTTACAGAGCATTGAAATGAACTGTTAATTATGCTATGTAAAACATCTGCCAATTAATTTTTCCTCATACTCTTTGAAAGTCAATAGTGTTTCAATAATATTTAGCTTTTACAATTGTCATTCACTGTTTTTTTTCTGAATTCAGAACCAGCAAGTTAACTTTCATATAAGGATAATGCTAGAAAAATAATAATTATAAGTAAGTATTTTCTAGGGAGTTTTGTCTATAGGTAATCAGAGATTCAAAGTTAGGATTCAGGATTTTATTGCATGATTGTTGCACTCAGCAGCATGGGAAACCTTCAGTTTTCTGTTCTCATTTGTTTTTCTGTCAAATTGCTGTAAGTGAGCAGAATGTTATGAATTTGAGTGAGTGCGGGATTCGTAACAGTGACATAACAAGAGCTGTTGGTGTGTTGGAACAGTATCTAAATGTTTAGCAGCTCTGAAAGAAATTGAAACTGGGATTGCTTATTATTTTTGCCTGAACTTGAATATCTGATACTCCTGTTATTATCTAAATTTCATTTTGATCACTGTATTTTCAGATCCAATTGCTGGTTTTGCCATAGACTTTTCTGTGTGATTCTGAGTAAATTAGCTAGCTAAATGTTTTGTGCGAGAATTCATCACCCACAGGAATGGGGTGATGACACTGTGAACTAATGCATAATTATTTTTATACACTTTTACTTTGCAACTATTCATGTTATATGAGAGGTATACTAGCAGATTCCTGAAAGACATCATTTATATCGATTAATAGAGGAAAAATTCTTGGAGCGTAGTTTTGGGGAAAAAAGCACTGTCGGTGTTGAGCTTTAAGATGGCAGTGTTCTCAGACGCATGACTTTTGGTGAAAAGCTGCTTGTATTACTTCAAGCTGTGTAGTCACTGGGTACATATCCACAAAGCTTTTTCAAAAGCCATAAATTAAGTACCCACCACTTTGTATTTAGCACTTACACAGAACTTCAGCTTTTATATCAGCTCTGTATCATCCAGTTGATGCAACTCCTCCTTCGCACATAACCTTCTGTGGAGTACAGTTTAGAGCATCAATTTCCATTGCTGCAATAGGTAATCCAAATGTCTAAAAACTGAGCTCAGATTGTGCATTGACTAATATCAACCTACACCACCAGCAGTGCTGATATCATCAGATATAGAATGATTTTATCAAGAGAGGAGAGGTTTGATGATTAAGCTGATGCTACTATTTCCTCCATGGTGTTTAGGAATACTGCAAATAGCTGGTGCCAATTATTTTTATTCCTTTTTATCTTCCAGTAGTGTGAGGCACAAGGGAGATTACAGTGTTTTAAAAGCCTTTTGTTTTTAGTGCTATTTTGAGTGGTTTCAGATTATATTTTTAATAAAGATGTGACATAAAAAACAGATCACTGGCCATATGAAAGAAGGAGCTAGTGAATGTGTGACATTCTGCAGGAAATTGTTTTGTTTACAGCCTTTTATCTTAAGAGGTACTCTAATATTGAATAGCATGTTCTGGGGCATTAATGACTAGAGCTGAGAGATTAATGCCTAGTTAATAATTAATACAACAGTTGAGTGACTGTGTATATGAATGCTCTTTGAGTAGTCTGAATTTCCTGGAACGTTCAGTGATAATCCTCATAAACTTATGTAACACTGTGTGTGGGACTGACCCTCAGGCTTGTAGTTTGCTTACCCATCCTGCAGTGTGGCAGACCCAAATGGGCTCCGTGCAGCATTGCATGGCAGCTTTAGCTGTTTCCCAGACCTTATGTTGATACCACTTGCTGGCCAAGTGCTGGTTTCATGGAAGGCAATGTACATGTTTCTCCACTGAGGTTCTGTAACAGGGTTGCCTCATTGCCTCTGCTGCAGGGTTGGTGTGCACATTAATATTCACCATTATCACACTATTTCCTACATACTGGCCTTACATTATTTTGGATAATAATAGTTGACTGTGTGAGGCATTTACAGTTCAAATAGCAGATACAGGGTGTGAGACTGAAAGAGGTTTCCAGGTTCCTTTAGTAGGACATCTGCTATCACAGGCAATAGGTTCACATCAGGTTCTTTTAAACACTTGTCTGACTTTGTGTGAGTGGAAAGTTTCAAGCACTGTTGCTTGAAATTCTTATTTAAGCCTCTGAAAACTCATTGGTTCTGTGCAAAACTTCTTTTACTGCACTATTGGTGTTAGACTCTTGGTGTTGATTCTTCTTTGTTATAAATCCAGGGAAAATAGTGAGATGAAGTGGTTTGCCATGGTTGCCTGTAAGTCTGCAGCAGAAGTAGGAGTAAGACACAGGTCAGTCCCAGTGCCCCATAGGGGCCCTACCTCATGCAGAATGTGTTTCTTACCATGGACTTCTACAAAGGCATTATTTCCCTTTCAACCTTGTTTTTCTGTCTGGCTTTCCCAGACACTCTCTATCTGTTTCTTTAGTCTTTCAGGTCTTGTATATCCAATAGGCCAGTGGGAGAAGTATAAAGATTTTTGTGGAGCTGTGTCAGTAGTGTGTTGGGTATTGACGTTTTCCTTAAACAAGGGATAGTGCAGGGAGCTGTAGCTTTATAGGCTTCTATGGCAGAGCAGACACCTGCTGTGTATCTAATCCCTTGGTTTTCACATCTCCAGGATGTAAAGAAATGGGGTTAGCATTACAATTACATATTTGTTTCAGAGCATACAGAGCACAGAGTTTGAGTAGGAACAACAGTTTGGAACAGGATATGTTGGCCTGAATAAAATACACTCATTATGGTGACAGCAACAAACAAGTCCCTGTGTAAAGTTCTGAGATGCATAACCAACAAAATATTCTTAGTGGTCTGATCAATTGATTTGAAATGTAGAATCTCAACTTCTTAAAACAGATCAGAGTGCTAGCATTAGAAAGAATAATGTTAGCATAGACAAGCAATGGCCTTCTTATAAATAACAGCCATGTGGATGTACTTAAATATGGGTTTTTGCAAACCTTTGATTTTCATACTAAATGAAAATCATATGATAGAATTTTTGTGCTTTGGAAAACATTTAATTTTTTCCTAAACCATTTTTTAATCCATCAAAACCAGTAAACCGAAGACGTTTTTGAATGTGGAACATGCTTTTTGATATTAAATTAAATCTTAAAAATGTACATAACTGGAAATGTAATGGTCCTGTTTTATGGTATTTTCATGAGCTAACATTTGTGCATATAAATACATACCAAATTTAATCCACATATAAGATGCAAAAAATATTTCCTTGATGGGATTAAGATTAAAGCAGACCACATTTCCCATAAAAATCTCAGAATTCAGATGTAGTTTTTGATATTTAGCAGCTGCTATTTGATTTGAATGAGTGCAGTCTTTGCCAGATGTGACATATTAACTTAGCTAATGTGGATAATGAGTCTCAGCATAGACGTGCAAATGAGAGTCATTATTATTTAACATATGGGAGATATTAAAATATTTAACCTAGGAAGACTTAGAAAAAGAAAGCAGGCATAAGAATTTTAGTTGGTTAGTTGGCTTAAGCCCTATATCATTTTATAACTAGGTAAGTAGACACTTTAGGCCCTTATAACCTGTTGTACAACATATGTTTGATTTAAACAACAACAAAAAAAAAAGAGATAAAAAGCCATGTTGTATTTCAGGAGTAAACTGGGTTGGAGTGTGCATGTCACTATTGGATCAATAGATGGGCTTTTCTCTGCTGGAGGTCCAGTTTTAAATCTGATTGAGCTGCTATAGTTGTATTTATCTTTAAAGCCTACCCATAGCAGAATACATCAGCTCTCAGTTATTCTTCCTGAGTAGAGGCCTCAACTGAAGTTAGAGAGGTCACCTACATTGCTCTGTTTTCTGTACCTCCAGCAATAATGCATCTACATTTTTATAAGTACTAAATGTCATCCCCCACAAAACAGTTGTTGACCAAGAAAGCTGGTTTGGTTCCTTAGAGCTGTTTGATTTACGTGTTTGACATTTGTGTATGTGATGGCATATAATGACAGTGAGTCATCAACTTTTCGTGTATCTCTGTTTCAAAGGTGGTCTGCTATGACAGCAGTGTCAACCCACCTAACTTGAAGGACAAAGCAGCTTGAATCATCTCTGATGTCAAAAGTGTCTTTCTGCAGTAGCTAAGTGAAATCTCCTCTTGCACATATCATGTCATAGTAATACCAAGACAAATTTTATTGGCTTCTCAATATATAGGAGTTATGATTTCTTAGTGTCATGGGTACCTGATGAGAAAGAAGAAAATAGTGAATGCTGTGTTAAAATCTTCTAAAGAATGAAAACATCGTGGAAAAGGCTGTGATGTTAGGTTGGAATTCCCCATTACTGGAACTAAATGACGAAAGAAATTTTGCAGTTTCCAGCCCTTTTATGTTTGCAGCCTATGATTCCTAGAGCTGGTGAGCTCTTAAGTCCCTCGAACTTCAAGCTCATCTTTCAAGAACTTGAGATTTTAGATGTGGGGAAATTCAAAAGAGAGGACACATTGTAAGACAAAAGGTTGATAGGTTAGCAAAATAATAAACAATGGCTAACATGCTTAGGGCTGTGATGTTAAAAGGCTGGACACAACAGGGTTTGGGTCAGGTAAAGTGAATAGTGTAGATGGGGTCATTGGAGACAGTTTGTTTTATAGTTATATGATTTGTCACATGATTTTCACTGTGTTCTACAGGAGAGTGTGTTTGTATATGTGCAGGCATATACTTGTGCAAAAAAGCACTATAGATGTTTTCATCTAGATGTTTTCATATACATAGCTTAGAAGTATAGGTTACCCTTTAAAGGAGGGGATACAGAGCTTTATCAATTGTTCTGTGAAAGGAAGCAGAAGTGCATTGGACTTTTGCTGAAAGTCCCATGGTTAACATTTCTTTTCTCTATACATAATCACAAAGTAACTTGTAGACAAGTTTCAGTGACTTAATAGCTTCTGAGAAGACAGCATGTCTAAGCTTGCAAGAGAATGAACTTCACTTAAGAGAATGCAGCCAGATTTGTAGCTGCAGCAAGCCACTTGGAAAACTTGTCCCAGCTTGATTGAAAATTGCTTCCCCCATGAGGTGGGCGGAGAATTTTCTTTGCTGTTAGGTTTCTTTCTTCACCCATCTCAGGCTTGCTTCCTCACCAGCTGAAGCCTGATGAGATTTTATAAAGGGAAGAAGTCCTAAGCAAGAAATTTCTTCATATATTTAAATCATAGAAGGATAAGGAAGAGATGCTGTTATTAATATGATGAGATAAATTTATTGCACTCTCAGTGTCATGGGCCTTTTTAACATTGTTTATAAAATTAAATTAGGTTTTATGGTTTGATCAGAAACAAGTATTATGTAGAAGAGAAAAATAATTTTCCCACTGTTTATCTTATGGCTTTTTAAAATCTGTTTACATATCAAAGCATTGCCATAAGTTTAGTCAGGAAGTTTATGTTTAAATTTACAGTATATTTATGTTGTACTTAAAAGTAAAAAAGTTATCTCAAATTTCATTTGGCATAAATTGATGCTAGGTATGAATTTGAAGCAAAAAAAGTCACCTACATAATTTATCACCAAATGAATTTTTATTACAAATTACATACTTGGGCAGCTTCATTCATCCAGCCGAAATCATTTCAGATGACCTTTTCCTCAGCAGACTCTGTCTGAACAGAATATTGTTCTGCTGTTAATTGTTTTGGACATAGTGTATGAAAAATCTTAGGGGAGTTGAATTTTGTTGTTCAGGGCTCACCGTACATAATTTTACTTGCATGTTTACTGCTGGCCTGTCAAAGTATATGAAGGAATAAATTTCTCCCACAGATCAACTAATCATGAAAACAGTGTTGAGGTGTTTGATTGACATAGTGAAGCTGTTTAATTTAGAGTGTATCAAGATCAAATGGAAGTTATTGCAATTAGGATGTGATTGTGTTCTCAGCTGAAATTTTTAAATGCTGCATTTTAGATTTTTTGTGCAATTTTATGCTCTCAAGGATGCATTGGGGAATTTCTATGATTTGTTACATTTAGACATTTAGTGTTCAACATAATTTCAGTGCAAATTTTACTTTTTCATAATAGCTGATATTTAGTTATTTGGAGAGAGTCACTGTATATGTACACTTCTCTGCTATGAAGGGCTTTGGGGAACAAAGAATTCAGCCAGACTATGGTTTTATTGGGGTTTTATTTGTTTGTTTGGTTTAGTTTTTACAACTTTGGTTCAAAATATTATGGTATCAGGCTAAAATATTCCTGCTTATTTCTCTGAGAATGGCTCCATTATGACATGCTTAGAGGTTCCTGATCACTATATAGTTCTGTTGCAAGGTTTTTGTATGTATGAAGTTGTATTCAGTATGTCATATAAAGAAAGACCTTCTTAGGTACCATGGTGTGGCACATACTTCAGAGTTGGTACTTTCATATCCATAGCCATTGAATCTTAATGGTTCAGTTATACTCAAAAGCCACATTTTTCTCCTATTCTTATAAAAAAATGTGGGATATCAAAAGTAAATGTTCATTCCCTCTCTTTCTCTTTTAAAAATCTACATGCAAGCATATGGTACTGAGAAATGACACAGATACTAGATAAAGATCAAAAGGCTTCTCATGTCCCTAAAATTGCAGACACAGGTATGGTGGTGAAACAATTTGGATTAGTTAAAAGAAGCTGTGGATACCCAGTGAAGTCCCTAAAACAATTTTGCCTTATTCAAAGAAAAAAATTACCATTACTAGGCTGAGTTGAGCATTTTTCTCTTAGCTTCAGTACTTTTGTTCCAGTGCTGAGGCTGCTGTTTCTCATTTTTTTATGACCATGATCTACTCACTCTTGCGCAGTTGCAAAGGATTAGTTTGCTCCAGGTTTAGGCCTTAAGTTTCACCTGCACACTCAGGTGTCTGTAGCTTGATTTTAGCTTATTTCCTTATTCAAAACTGTATAAAACAAGAGAGCAGAAGCCTTACATTAGAAATAGTGTTGAGCTGATAATGCAGTTCTTTGGTCTCGCTGAAGAGAAGCAGTGTAGAGGCCATTAACCAAGTCCTTAGGGATGCTGACAGAGACACTCTCTCCAACTGACCCTTTGGCATACAGAAGTACAACCAATGGGGACAGGATGTGCAGAGAGCTGTATGGTTCTCTGCCCTGGGAGGAAGATTGCTATGGCTGAAGTACCAGCAGGGTTTTTATGAAGGTTAGAAAATACTGGGGGTAGGGAGGGTTGGTTGATTATAAATTTATGGTAAGACTAGTAAAGAAAAATCTAATCTTAAGTGCTTCATTGGATTACCCATACATCCTACCTGGACTGTATTTCCCTTTTGGCTCACAAGCTTTTATTCCTACTATAATTTATTAAGGAATATGAAAGTGATCAGTATTACAGAAATAAAAAGATAACATACAGCTGTATCAGACTGGTTTATTCCGCAGCCGTCTGACAAAAGATGCATTCAAATGTATGCTGTAACTAGTGCTTCTGTGACCCAAGCAGGAAAATTAGGGTTGTAATTTTCCCCAAATTTGGGAATTATTTTTTAGATCCAGTATTTTTCCTCACAGAGTGCATCTTTGCTTTCCTGAAAGCTAGCACAGATAACGCTGTTTTGCGTAGCTAACAGATGATTTGGATAATGGGATTCGTAAGTGAGCCAACCAAGCTATAGCACTTAGATAGGGGTTTTATTATTTTAAGTTGATGAAGCATTATGCTTTATTAAAAGGTGGTTAGAGATGAGCGAATAGTGTAGAGCAAGGGAAAGGGCTGATGAACACATTAAGGTTCATGCTTTTAACGAAGTGGGAATAGATGAAGCTCCTGTTTTCCTTCTCTCAGCTGTTCCAGTTCTCTCAGCATCTGACTGCCTTCCCATGTGGCATTTTCACATTGCATTTCTAGGTCAATGATGATACAACTAGCATGCTTGTGCCCAAACTGATCATCTCAGTCTGCTGTACTCCACATGGCTTTCACATCCATCTTTTTCATAGTCTGTGTTTGGATATTAGAAGAGCCTTGCATTTCTTCAGGTCTTCAGAAACAGGGACAGCTCAACAGGCACACATTAACTTCTCATATGTCTTGTCCTGCTCAAAGTATCTGGGAGTAGGAGAAAAATAGGAGTGAGCTGTGAAAGTAGATGAGAATTACATGGGAATTGTTGGCATAAAATCAGTGTCAGTAAGGGAGGTGACATATTTGCTAGGATTATGAAAAAATTGGCCAGATTAATTCTTCCAGAGAACAACTGTCAGCTGTTGGACATTAGTGTGCACCTTCTGCTGGACATTCCCTTACTCTTTCATGTGGGTGAGAAAGAAAGAGCACAGTTTTCTTCTGCAGCACATAAGCATCTTTCTAGAGGCCAGACCCTGGGCCCACTGCAGAGAACTGCCTTTCAGAGCATGCCTTTTCTCTTTGATTGAGGAAAGTTATAACCAAAAGTTATTATAACCATTTTGCTATAACTGAAAGATAGTCAGAGACAAGTGGGTAGTGTCTACTGCAAGGGACAAAGTCGGTGAACAGTCCATTCATCCTTTTGGGAGCAGCCTCTTGTGCATGAGCCCTGCTCTTGGGGCCTGACCATTTTCTTTCCTGGGTGCTGTGCCCATGCCTGCTGCCCTCAGAAGTGCCACTGCTTTGGGGGGACACCACAAGGCCCCCACTCCTGGACCACTGCCGCTGTGAGTTTTACAGAAGGTGAAATGAGGGGCCAATCACCTTACATGGCTCTTGTGTGCATGAAAGGGTTTTTCTGAGCAGCTACTTGCTAGGATTCTGGCAGGCCTGGACTATAATTCCAGGTGTTCAAAACCCATGATTGTCCCAACCAGGCTAAAGCTGGGTGTGGAGGACAGTGAAGAAACAAAGATGTGGGTAAGGTGATAAAGGTGAAGGGCAGAGCTGGGAAGGACAAGAAAATTGGCAGAGCTGGATCTGATGCTAAGCCTGGCAACAGCAGAGAGATGTGCTGTTGCAGATCTCAGATGTGTAATTTTCTGTGTTTCCTAACACAGCTAGTTTTAAATGAAATGAGAGGAATGAGTAATATCTGAATCTAATTTTCTTGCAGTTTCTCCCAATGACTGCAAAGCTACTGTAGATGATGCTGATATTTTAAAACTTCTGTAGGTTTGGAAATAAGAAAATATTCTGATACAGCTGTCTTTTGGCTAATGAAATAGCAGCTTCTGTGTGAGTTGGTATTAAAAGCACATTCAGTAATGACATATGATTAAATTATTTTACTAGACAGAGAAGCACTTAGACACAAATATAAGGTATGTCTGAATCTATGCATCAGCTGGAGGTGATTGAAATTACACTATCTGTACATGTTTCTTCAAGTAATTACTGTGGAAAATATTGTGGCATTGTAGTTAAAAGTGAGGGGAGGTGGTGGTGGGAGTTAATGCTAATAGCTGTAGAGGGAAGAGAATTCCCAAAGAGAAATGCTGTTCTATAATCCCATGCTAATCTTCCTGACAGAAAGCAGAAGAAGAGGAGCTTGTTCTCACACCTGATGGCACCAGGGAATTCCTGACATTTGAAGTTCCACTGAATGACTCTGGATCGGCTGGGCTTGGTGTGAGTGTCAAAGGTAACCGGTCAAAGGAAAACCATGCCGATTTAGGAATCTTCGTCAAGTCCATTATTAACGGTGGAGCAGCATCCAAGGTAAGAGGGAGCATCTGCATACTTTGGTCTTCCTCAGTTTTCCATAATAAGGCTGTTTTGAAAATAACCACAGATTTAAGAAGAGTGAGATTGCTCTATAACTGGCTTTTTCCAATTACACCATCAGAGGTGACATTTAGATTTTTACTTGGATTCACATGATTGCGGGCCCCAGGATTTAAACAGCCCTTACAGATTCTTGGGAAGGGTATGAGCTGTCTCTGGTACAGTTCCATTAGTATGCTATTTGTGCAAACAGGTTATGATAATAGCTTGCAGTACAAATCTATAACTGGAATAGACATTTCCTACAGAGGATGCAATGGAAGCTATTATACCAGTGTTCATTTGGCCATGAACTATTAGAACTAAGCATAATTGATGATTTTGCTTTTGTTTTTTTCCTCTCTCCGGCAGACTAAACTACTTTTGTCTGTGTTTTATGTAACTAGCTATAGTCTTTTTTTTTCCAGGATGGCAGGCTTCGAGTGAATGATCAACTAATAGCAGTTAATGGAGAATCACTATTGGGCAAAACAAATCAAGATGCTATGGAAACCTTAAGGAGGTCCATGTCCACTGAAGGAAACAAACGGGGAATGATTCAGCTTATTGTGGCAAGGCGAATAAGTAAATGCAATGAGGTAATGAGCTTTTGATATCGGGACTGGATATTTTCACTTCTAAGATTTTGTGTTATAGGATATGTCATGTTTCTTCTGAGACCTGAAAAATAATATTTAAGAAGCTAAAGAAAGAGAGAATTATGAAATTATCTGAGTTTCAATGTTAGACATGCTAACCTTATTACTGATCAATAAAGTTTTTCTTTTGAATATTTTCATCAATGAATAACAGGAAACACTGAATAAAACTATATTGATTTTGTAACTGGATCCCACTGTTTACGTAATTTTTGTTTGGACTTTTTTCATGTAGGTCTTGAATCTTTCATTTATAGACTTAGTGTTAACTGACTTCCTTGTCACTTTCAGTTTGTTTAATTAAGATTGTAGAGTATTATATTTTATCTAAAAAATTAAAAGTTCCATGTAAAGATTCTGCAAAACTTGATGCAAATAGTTCTGTTATTTCTGATTTTAAATTTGTTGTGTCTTGGCCTTTGTTCCAGAGAAGTATGAAATACTCAATTCAGAGTGGTGATACTTTGTCTGCTATTTTTGCAACTTCTGTCTCTTCCACTACAATGTTAATGTGTTGATGTTTTGAAATATATTCACGATTTCTAATAGTTTATCTTCTAGATTAATGGAAATAATGCTGTATGATAGGAATATGTAGACATATGATGTTGAAAAGGACTGCAGATTTTGTGGAGGACTGAATTAGACTTCAAAATGATTTTGACAAATTAGAGAAATGGATTGAGTTAAATAGGCTGCAGTTGAATGGTGGGTCAGAGAAGCGTCTGTTCTTAGGACATCTAAGTCATTCTTTCATTCTTGTTAACAATGGTAAGGTCTTATCAGGAATGTTATTTCTTGATGATCATGCTTCAAAAATCGTGTGCACAAATTGTCTTAGTACTGTAGATCCTGCCGGGGGGGAAATGGGATGGTTGTATAAAATCAATCTTTAAAAAATTCCAGTCCATAGTGTATTATAAAATCATGTTTGAAAAAGACACTAGCCTCTCTGAAAGTATTAAACTTCTCTTGATTAACTGCTTATACTCAGCTTTAATGTACATGCATACCTTTATATATGCATACTGCTAGAAAGCCAGCTTGGATGTACACAGCTTCTTACTTGGTGTTGAAGGAATTCTAGTCTTTTTATATTTGGTGATGTCCTACCCCAAATTCTGAATTTGGACTCCAGACCATCCTTTGATCCTAATTCCTACCCATTTTCAGATGCATTATGTTACCACATAAAAAAAGATGAAAGATTTTAGACTGTTTCTGTGTTTGCTATAATTGTTTCTTCAAAAAGGATGTAGATTTTCACTCTTAGTGAAATTGTTCTAGATCATATGTATCAAGACAGTGTTTGTAAACATGATGCAGGAAATCCAGCAATGGTGAACCAAAGACATCATTCCTAAAATCCAGTAGAGTTTTTACTCACTCAAGTTAAAAATAGTTTGGTACCATACATCTGCTTGACATTTAGTATGATTTATTCTGCAGAAATCAGGTGCCAAAACTGGACAGCTCAGTCTATAGTATATGCACTCCAAGATGAAGGGGCTGATGTTAGAATCATATTTAGATAGACTGAAATGGATCTGTACAGTGGCAAGATAGGGAGCTCTGTCTGGGCTTACATTACAGTTTTTTGTGCATTTTCCCAACCTCTTAGGAAGCTGGTGAGATGAGCCATAGTGATTCATGAAAGTGGTGATATGGTGTAGTGATCATCACAAAACAGTCTGGAAGACTGAAAGTCTGCAATGCCCACACTTTAATGAAATATAAAGTCAATAATATTTTTTGTCTTGGCATTTTGCACAGTTCAAGAATTGGGCAGATTTAAAGTATAGACATTATTAATTTGATATAATACTGAGAAACTATGATAATATCATGTATGTATCTTGCATGAAAGCCATATATGTGAGCATGGTATGCAGCTTAACCTATAAATAATGGACTTGTGGATTGAGACCCAGATGAGATCATTATTGTGCAACTGAGCCTTGCATTCACTTCCATGGAACACCAAATATTGGCCATGTTTACAAGCCTTAGCTATATTGTGTTTAATTCAGCAGCGTAGATTACTTAGGCACATTGGTACACGAGTTGTCCCCTTAGAATATTCCTTTAACTGCCACCAGCAAAGGTTTTTAGTATTAGAACAAAAAGTAAATAGCGTCTGACTGGTGGTAAATTCACAAGCTTGCAGATTAGAAGTAAAAGCATCAGAAGGGCAGACACAGTCTTGATAAATCACACATTTTACTAGCACAGAATCACAGAATCCGTTAGGCTGAAAAAGACCTTTAAGATCATCAAGTCCAACCACTAACCTTACACTGCCAAGTCCACCACTAAACTATGCCGCTAAGCACCATATCTACACGTCTTTTAAATACCTTCAGGGATGGTAATTCCACCACTGCCCTGAGCAGCCTGTTCCAAGGCTTGACAGGCCATACAGTGATTTTTTTGTTTTTCCCTAATATCAATCTAAACCTCCCCTGGCACAACTTGAGAGCATTTGCTGTCTTTCTATTGCTTGTTACTTGTGAGAGGAGACCAACCACCCACTTTGCTACAAACACTTTTGAGGGAGTTGTAAAGAGCCTCTTTTTCTCCAGACTAAACAACCCCAGTCCCTCAGAAATGGGGTTTTAGTGGTTTTTATTAAAGACAAAAATAAATGTTTACCTTTTGAGAAAGTATTTCCCTGGTGTTTTCTATGTTCCTCCTTCTCTTTCGGTTCTCCAAAGGAGTCATCATAAAACAACAATAGCAACAAAAAAGTTCCTCTTCAGCTGATTTATTTCCTGTGTGGATTCAGCCTTGTATATGCCCACTGTATGGACAAAAATACAGCTTACACTCTTGTTAGTCTTGCAGAGCCACAGTTAAATGGAACCAGCTCGATTGTATTCCCTTTTGTGCACTGCCCATTGCAGTGTTCATTCTGCTCCATCCCAGCAGTGTGGTCATCCTGCACCATGAAGTAAGGTCAGGACTCTGGGATTCCCCACTGTGCCATGGAGCAGCCTCAGGTGTTTCAGGAGGGGAATCCATACAAAGGATGATAATGCCAATGCAAAAAAGATTGCTTGATGTGTGATAAAAACATGTACTAAAAACAAGCCAACCTTTTTTTTTCTCCTGGCTTCAGGTCCACTAATTGTTTTGCATTTGCAAAATCAAACTTTTGAGATAGATAGGCAATGGAGTCTGCTTCTTTTCTTCAGTAACACTGAGTTTGAATTGGATGTTAAGAAAGTAGTATGAATACAGTTCTTCCATTTTTAAGATCCATTTTCATAATCAGCCCTAAGAATTGCAGGGGGGTGAAGTCATTTGACAGCATGATTCTGCAGAGTGCCATTTGAGAAAAGAGGGATGGCTCGACCCCTGCTTTCTTGAGTTTAAAGAGGCAGGGACAGTTGCCTCCTGTCTGCTGCAGAGGAGCTTTCACTTTGTCAGAAAGCTTTCTTAGGCTTCAGAAGGCAAAAAGTCAAACTTAACTTGAACATGAAACTGTTTCAGAACTTTGTGAAATGACCTCTGATGCTCCTTTTTTTATGCCAGCATTAATCTTATACAGCTTCAGCAGTTTTTATGTTGTATAGAGTAAGCCTCAGAGGCAATTTTAGTAACAACAAAAACATACATAAACATATTAAAAGTATTATCTTGTCTTTAGAGAGGTAGTGAGGAGATCATCATCAGTGCTTATGTAACTGTAATGTCAAAAGAGACCACAGACTTCCCAGAAGGTAAAAAGTATTTTTATGCTGTTGTGGTTTTACTGAACTGAAGAGTTTCCTGTAGAAAGAATTTTCATTGGCTTGCCAAGAGACACAGTATAATCAGTCCAGGTTTTTCAAGTGAATTATCTTGTAGTAAATATTGATATAAGTATGGGATGAGTGGCAGTTATGAATGAACTCCAAGCCAAAACTGTGTATCTGTTCGCATTACATCTATACAATAGTGCGGTGATATAGTTCATTCTGTAAGCAGCACTACTACAAACCTTGCAAAGATTTGTTTACTAACTGAGCCATACCAGAGAGTGACTAGATACTGCTAGTGTTAGAAAATTCAGTTTGTGATTTGGATATATCTCAGGTACCCTCTATTCCCTTTCCAAAAATGTTAAATGTGCTGTTCTAATCTGTGTTTTCAACTTTCAGCCTTTCCCAACTCATCAAATTTCCTATGTAAGCATAGAGGGACTTTAAGGTACATTTCCAGAGTTGTGCAGACGGTGGCAAAAGTGGGCACAATAACAATAGTATTGACTTGATATTCATACCTGGCCAGTATTTAACACCTCAGTTTTCAGAAGATGTGGCCATCAGCGTTTTAGATCTTTAATTCAGGGTTGGCATTTTTCTTTAAATTCTTTTCTTTAAATTAAGGAGGAACACTGGCACTCCTTGCACCATGTTCTGTTAATCAGTGATATGATTAGGCTGTATGGGCAAACAGCTGCTGGCTGTATTGCCATAATGCATAAACAGTGCTTAGGCACAACTGTGAGGCAGATCTGTGCAGCTGGCGGCACTATGTACTGATTCAAGAAAATAAAGGTAATTGTTACTTTTGGAATTCTGCTCTTTTCAGTCCTGCAACCTGGACAGCTTAGAGGCACAGATTGCTCATCTGCACTCTGTTCATGTCACATGCAGGCAGCACTTGTCTGTCATTAAGAAAGAAAGCATCACCATTTTCCTTCAAAATGAGAGATTTCAAGGGTTTTTCTTGTCTATCTCCCTTTTTGGACAGAATTAGTGTCTTGTCAAACCTGCCTGAAATGAAGATTTGTAAATGATTTGCAGATCCCCAAATTTCTTTCTGTATGCCTGTTCATCTTTGCTCCAGTTGCTGAGTTGAAAATGGAATAAACCAGGAATCAGAGAAACAGTCATGAATCCAGATCATATAAGGACTTCATCAAGTTTGTAAATAAATTGACTGGTAGACAGATCAGTGAGAGAGACTGCAGATGGGTGGAAGTATAAAACATTCAGCATCATTTTTCCATACATGCATTACTTAGTTACCTACTTTGAAATTAATGACAAGTTTGATTTTTTTTCTTTTCTCGCTAGATTAGTTTTGTGGTGACCTTCTAGAGTTCATTTAAGGACCAAAAAGGCTTTAGCATCTTCTCCAAACCCAGTGATTTCACTCATCACTCCCTTCTGCAAGCCATTGATAAAGCTGCTCATCAGCCCAAGATGTGCCCAGCTCTCATCCCAGGGGAGCCTGCAATTGGTTCTTCTCCATCCTAAAGACTGATTTTTGTGTCCAATCCTTTAGGCAGACTTAAACCCAGAAAATGAAAACTTAGTCCAGTCCCATGAAAACTTACTTTCTTTAATACCTTTGAAGCCTTGGTAGAGGCTTTTTGTAAATGCAAGTATGTCATGTATGTCAGTTTCATTGCCTGAAAGCTCAGAATGCTCATTGGCACCTTTGTGCACACCAGCATCCCAATGAGGCAAGATTAAATTCTTCCCTCTTCCTCTCAATTTCTGGGGCCATATTGATATTATTATTTCTTAATAGGGGCACATTTTACTTGAACTTCTAATACAGGACTTGTTAATGGTCGTATTTTGTGCCTCTTGTGGTATTTTTGCTAAATGATTTTTGGTGTCCTTAGGTAAACTTCTAATAGTAAACATCCCAAGATATTTAAAAAGTTAGTTCTTGGGAAAGTATGTACATGGTTTTCTATTTTGCAGTGGTTTGTGTCTTCTGTTTTGTCGTTTTACCTGTCCCCGCTTATTTTGACTTACTTTTTTCTCTTTTATGTTTTCTATCCTTGGTGTCAACTTACAAAGCTCCATCGTGGCACAGGTTCCTCGCCATAGCCCATAACCTACCATCTAACTGCAATTTGCAAAGCTGCATGGGTTCCCTTCTACCATACTGAAAGCATGTTTTGTCTTTCGCTTGTCCTTTGACATTTTCAGAAAAATGCTTTATTTCTTAGAAACATTGTACTAATATTACATTTATTACTGCATGATTGTACATGTAAGTCAAACCTGACCTTTTTACTGGCTGTTTACCTTCATTTTTACATCTTGCGAAGTCTGGCCCTAAAACAGGATCCCAACTTCAGTGGTAATAACGAAAAATCATATTTAGCATTGGTATTTAGTATTATAAAAGTATCTCTATTGAAAACAGGAAGCTGAAGCATTTTGGCCATTTTTGGCCATGGTGCACAGAAAAGAAAGGAAAACGAAAGCCTGGGGAATCATTCTGTATGACAGAAAGAGCTTTGGTACCCTGGATGCAGTGTAATATATAGCAAATTTCTATGCTGGCTGCTTTAAAATCCATAATGCTTGCATGCCAGTGTTTGGATAATTTACTTTCTGAAAGAAGAATGGTGTCTGATTATTGTTTTGCTTATTTTCTTGGGGTTTTGGGGTGCTTTTCTGTTTGTTTTTTTTTCTTTGTTTTGTTTTTAAAGTTGTTTTTTCTTTGTATTTTTTGTCAATGTTTTTGTGTTTAAACTTTTTTTCTTTTTTTTTTTGTTTGTTTTGTTTTTAAAGTTGTTTATGCTTTGAATATTTTGGCAATGTTTTTGTGCATAAACTTTTTTCCTATTTATGTGCATAACTTCAGATAGGATGGATGGTGGTGTTTAAGTAAAAAGGACCACGTAAGTTGTCCTTTTATCATCTAGATAAGCAGCAGCTGGGCTAGCTAAGTACACACAGTGCTTTAGCAAACAGCTGGTTCTTATCTGAGTTACAAAGGGCCAGGGTAGAGACCTTTTTGACTGGGGGGAAAAAATAAACTTTGTTTCTATTTTTATTTTAAGAGAATGGGGAGAAATGGAGCTATGGACAATCTGTAGGATGTGAGGCTTTATTGCATTTTTATGAGTATGATTATTTATTACAGATCAGTGCTAGCACCCAGAGAGGGAAGCCTTTCTTTTCAGCCTGGAGAGGAGAAGCCTCAGGGGGATCTTACCAGTATCTATAAATACCTGATGGGGGAGAATAAGAAGACTGATCCAGACTCTTCTCAGGGCTGCCCAGTGCCAGGAGAAGCAACCAGCCCAAACTGAAATGCAATAACTTTCTGTAAATGTAATAAGAAAACTTTTGAAAGTGTGGTCAACCACTTGCAACAGATTGCTCAGACAGGTTGTGGAGTCTCTGTCTTTGGAGGTATTCAAAATCCAGCTGGACAAGACACAACCTGCTCTTGCTGACCTTGCTTTGAGCAAGAGATTGAACTAGATAATCTCCAGTGGTTCCATCCAGCCTCAGCCAGTCCATGTCTCCAAATTGCCACACCAAGAAGTGATACTGCTAGGGGCAGCTATTGATAGAAAGTATAGGGGCCAGTTGCTTCCTAGCTTGCTTTCTTTGCCAGGCCTTTAATAAAGGTTAGGAATTTATTCATCTTTGTATTATTGTTTATCAGTTAATCAAATTAACTTAAACCAGATAGCACTGATATTGGCTAAGGGAAGAACTGAAATGTGTAATTCAAGCTCTTTATTAGAAACACACCAGGAAGAAGTCTTTATTTGAACTTCAGCCTTGCTTTGGACTGTCGATCTCTTTGTCTTGCTCACAGCATGGTTTCCAAATTCAATGTATTTTTCTTACACAAATTTTCTGTTAACAATGTAAGGAAAAGACTTTTTTTTGTTTCCCCTTGTGAAAGTCAGTCATGTAATTCCTGCCTAATTTTTGCTATTTTATAAAAGGCATTGTATCTTTTGGAAAATATTTGTGTAGTTGACTGTCGATGCCTTTGTTTAAATCCAGCTTTTGAGATGCTAATTAGAAATGGAAAAAGTTTTCCCCTTGAAAATTATAAAATACATGATTCACTTTACAAAACATAGCCCATAAACCCAGCACTCCTGCTGTTTCTCTTATTTATCTTGTACTTTATGGCATTAAAAGGAGTGAATTTCTATGTATTTCTCTGATTCAGAGCTTTCTTCTCATCAGTGTCTTTCTGAAAATCTCTTGAGACATTCCTACAAATGAGTTTGAATGTTGATGGGTTGTCACATGAAGGAAGACTGTGTGATATGGCTCACTAAAAGCTGGACACTTGTTACATAAAGTCATCAATATAACACTGGGAGAATAAATCCCAAAGCACTTTGATATTTTCACACCTTATTTAAAGTCAGTGAAATAAAGGTTAGTTCATCATTCAATGCCTTTATCATGCAAGTTTAAGTCCTCAAGCAGTCTAATGTTGCTGTGCTTTTTTTTCTTAGTCTTTCAGAATTTAACATTTATATTCTTTTTGAATTTGCCTTAGATTCCTTTATAACAGAGGCTACAAATACTGTTTAATTTACTTTTTTTGGTAAATCTGTCATTTGTAATCTGCAATTTAAAAAAACTAATAAAACAAATCCTCATTTTACAATTTAAACCTTATTGAGTCTAATTCACTTGCACTGCAAGTTTATTATTCTCCTGCAGCTTGACTTGCCTCCAGTTGTAATTGTGTTGACCCTCCGATATAGTAAATCTCCCCAGTGCTTATCAAACTGGGATAAGTCTATAATTTGGAACTTCATTAAATATCTCATTTATATTAATCAGATGATGTCTTTGAACAGAAGTAATTATTACAGACTCTGTGACCTCCCAGTCATGGTCTCCTTGACTTTGCAATGCAGTGTTTCACAAACCTCCACCCCTCCATGTACCAGGCATTGGGCCAGGACCCCAGTGTCAGAAGTCATCAGACCATTGGGCTGACTTCAAAGCTTCTGCTGTGGAGACTCTAGCTGAGTGCTTTGTAGCCTTTGAAACAGATTTTTTTAAATCTTTAATAGCATATATTTTTAGTCATCTGGTGGTTATGGGTAGAGTGATTGATAATGGGCAGCTGTCTCAAGAACTAAAAACAACCAACAAACACTCCGCTTGTTATTGTAATTCCTGAAACTATGTACTGCTACTCTCATGCTCACTTAGAGACCAGTCCTTGGAATAAGTGTGGCTTCAAAAAGTTTGCAGCATGCTCAGTATCTTGCAATATCTGGTCCCTGCTGCATTTCAGTACATATAAATATATGCTGTGGTATTTGTGTAAGGATATTGTTCTTGAGATTTAGCTATGCACTTCAATATGAAGAGACTTATTGGCTAGAACAGCTAACACTTTGATGTGCGAGTTAGTATGATTACCCTGCAAAGCACATCTATTTTTTAATGTTTGTTTATTTATTTTAATAGGGCTAGATTCAGTTGCCTCTGCTTAAGTGATTTGGTTTAAAGATCTTGGTGAAACTCCTTTGGTATCATTACCAAGTGGCCAGCAGAGTGCTAGAGCTCAGGTGGAACCAAGAGCTGTAGGGCCAGGAGAGGCATAAGGGTGGCATGAGGCCTGAGTGATGTCATGGGGAGTCTTGTATCTACAGTGAGAGACTGGGTGCATGAAAAATTGGGTATCCAGCTTGACCAGTGGGTGCATGGGAGCTCATTCCCCTCTCTCACAGAGGCTGTGTTGACAGCAGCAGCAGTGCTACCCTCAGCTAATATTAGTGGCTAAACCCAGCTAGACGATATCAAATTACTTGCTTTCTTTGGCTCATATGGATGCTGCTCTCCACTGAGCTCTGATTCTCTGGGACTCAGTAAGGAAAACTCACCATTTTCCTCTCTTTTTTGAAAAAATCCTGAGAGGCATACACAGGAAAACAAGGGATGATCAGCTTCTGGAAAAAAGGCTGATCTGGGACATCACTCAGGAGGGCCTTCTCTTGAATAGTAGTTTTGGTGGGGTGGCAGCGTACACGTAGTCTTCTTCCCTGTGCATGTGGCCAAGCAGACTATATATCCATCACTTCTTCCACCACCTTCTTCATCCATCTTGTGATGCCCCAGGGGTATCTGGCTGGAGATATGGTGTGCAGGGATATGGCAGGTCCAGGGGTTGAGGTCTGAAATGGTGTGGGGGGGGTGCCAGTTCTGTTTTTTGTGACTCTGCCTGGATGCTGATGGAGTGCCAGGGATCAGGGAAGCTTCTAAACTGTATGAAGCATGCAAGGCCTCTGTACCCTGCATCCAGGAAAGGCAAAGCAAAGAACTCATCATAAATAGGAAAAAATAAAATAAAATACTCTATGAAGTCTGATTTCTTTTCTTTCTTTTTTTTTTTTTTTTTTTTTTTTTCCCCCAAAAGAGTTTTTTTCATT
>NDXB01011273.1:189222-204751 GCA_002631895.1 Agapornis roseicollis
CCCCCCCCCCTTTTTTTTTTTCCTGGTTGTCTTTACTTTGTAGTACCAGTTGAGAGTCAGAATTAGTTATCAATGTTGAAATTTATCCATTGTGGTATGTTTCCTTGAAATATACCTTCCAGGGTTGGAGAATATTTACAGACATCTTGGGGTATTCAGGAAATAAGTCCTAAGTCTAATGGACAGGTCTGTGTATTGTAAAATTGATGAATAAACAACGTTTTGCAGGCAAGTATCTGAGAGAGAGAGAGAGAGAGAAGAGATGATATTGAATGGCTTTCAGTCAGTGATTTGTAAACTTTTCACATTCAATGAATTACTTGTAAGGTGAATACGAATGATGACTAAGAAAAGAAAGTTGATATTCTATGATTCTACAGTAATCTATAAGAAATTTTTGAAGATTTACACACTACTGTTGGCTGTAGAAGAATCACTGAGGCCTAGAAGCAATAATATTGTCAGGAGCAATTATCAGTAGTAGTAAATGTGCTAAACTGAAAAAAATTACTCCTTTTTCCTTCTATAAGGCACAGCCATTTCCAAATCTTTCTGAGCATAAATAAATAAATAAATAAATAAATAAATAAATAAAAGTCTTTTCCATAGACTGTGTATATGTAAACCGAAGTTTTTTGACTTCTACTGCCAAGAGCTGTTTGGAGCCTTTGTATTCATTAGAGTTACAGGAGGCAGCACAAAATATGCATCTGTGATCCTAATTTCTGCTTTCTGCTGCCTGTTGGAAAATTGGGAGGTGGTGTAGCCCTACTTATGATGTGATGATATAAAATGTTAATGCTCCTGGAAGGTCACAGTTTCACCAGCCATGCAGTATAATTTTTGGACTTAAGGTTAAGTCAAAATGATTGCAGGATTCTGACCCACAAGCTTGATGTGTTTGTTTTCTTTCTCACTAGGTTACTGAAGGAGTATTCAGGTTTTGAATGTAGTCTCTTTTCCTAATTTTTTCTCAGATGTTCTGAAATGCGTGTGGTCTGTTAAATCTAGCCTTGGGTATATTTTAAAATTTTCTGACTCTTGGTTTTGGATTAGAAACAGGAAAACTATGTTATCCGCTCTTAAAGGATTTTGCTTTTTTCACTGGATAGGATCTCCCCACCTGAACATCCCAGGCTGCCTCATCTTAACCAACAATAAAAATCATGGTTCATGATGTGTTTTAAACTGCTCTAGGAGGTAGCATGACAAAACCATTATGTTACTTGCAGCAGAAGAAAAAGTCTATTAAGGCTTGTATTGAGCGTTAACAGTCCTTAATGACTTTCATATTGTTATGAGAATATTCCTAAGAATTTTCCATCAGAATTTTCTGATGCACTGCTGTTGCTTCTTCTTTCAGTTATTTCTAAAGCTCTCCCCAACTGATTTAGATACTGTGACAAAAAAGTCTGGCGAACATCACTTTGCTAATCCTCTTTTATTAATCCATACATTATTCAGAATACCCACAAAGCACAGATCATGTTTTGCAGAATATTGTACAAAGGTGATTTCCTTGCTTTTAAGAGTTTAACGGTGCAAGTAAACATCCCAGGAGACCCCTACCTAAGCTGATACTGATTAAAAGAAAAAAAAAATTGTTGTGCATGTGTCCTGCTTCAAAATACATTATGGAATATACCAAAAAGCCTTCTGCCCTTGTTGTGTGTTCTTATCCCACTGATGTTTCTTAATATGTGCTTTCAGTGGAGGAAGACACAGAGGAGAGCTCAAGATCTGGTAGAGAATCTGTGTCCACAGCAAGTGACCAGCCATCCCACTCGTTGGAGAGACAGATGAATGGAAGCCAAGAAAAAGGCGACAGAAAAAAGGCTGGAAAGGAAAAAAAGAAAGATCGAGATAAAGAGAAGGATAAAATTAAGGCAAAGAAAGGAATGCTGAAAGGCTTAGGGGACATGTTCAGGTAGGTGCTCGCAATCAAATATAGAATGAATTGTAAAAAGAAATTTCATCTTTTAATTGCTCATTTATATTTTGACTGTTTGCTGAGTCAATATTTTACTATACAAATATGTTCATAATGTATATAGGCTAATCTCTCATTTTTGAGGTTTTGAGTGGTATCATGACAGGGAAGCAGCTTAGAATGAAGGGAACAAGATGGCTGGCAGACCAAAGGGGCTGCAAAGGACAAAATGGTTTTAAGCGGCACACTGCTTCATCTTGGAAATTGTCTTTGGTGACATCAAAAAACATATCCTTTGACAGGTCAAACTATTTTGGGGTTTGTTTTTTAATTAAACTGTGCTGCCCCTAATACTGTACCCAAAGCTCATGTGTTAGTAAGTGTGTGTTTTTCTTTGGTTTGCTTTGCTATTAAGACTGTTTGGTATCATGAGGGCATGAGATGAATCAGTTTTAGAAACCAGCGTGTTCCTCTCAAGGAAAAACAGGAACTAAATAAGGTTGTGTGCTTTGAGAACCCACAGTCTAGAGAAGGGGTCTAAGTATGTTTGAAAGGAGTGGTCTCTCCAGTGTACATAAGTGAACTGAAAGGAGCAGACTGCTGAGGGACACCCTGCTGTTCTGGGTAAATGGTGAAACATGACAAACACCTTTGATCATTTGTAGGAAAGGATCAGAGAGCAAGAAAATCAGTCTTTCTTTTAGCTAGCTATAGTAAATAAATATATTTCCAAGAAAAATAATATTAAAGCAGTGTTTTTTTTCTATTTTATATGCAGCGATTCATTATTTAATTTCAAAGTGAGATAACAGTATTATTTTAAAGGCTAACTAACAATGATTCTGGTCTGAAAACACTTAAGTGAGCTTCAGTTACATTTCATCCTGTTACCTACTTTATACTGTAAACATTAATTGAACCTATGTTGTAACTACCTAGGTTCTTGAGACCTGTTCTGTGTTTGTGAATACTATTAAAAAATTAGTTAATAGAAAAAATAGTTAATTAGAAAATATTAGTTAGGAAAAAAGTAGTTACTAACTAGAAAATATTAGTTATAAAATGTATTTAGAAAACACAAATTAATACAAGGCTTTTAGCACTTGACACAGAACACCAAAAGAGTCATAGGAGATAGTCTCATATGTCAGATAGGAGGAGAGCACTTCATCCTGATTCCTTGTGAGTCCCGAAGGGATGCCCTCATCTTCTGGGTGTTTGACGGCCTAAATTTAAGCCTGGAGCAGAATGTTGCATCCCCTACTGGGGAGGATGAAAGGTATGAGATACCAAATACTGAGTGGTTCTTTTCTGCATCTTTGCCATTTCTATACACCAGAAACAAAAGGTAAAACTGAAGTACATGATGAAGTCTATGGGCTGTAAGTAGCTTATTGGATATCATGAGTGCTATCTTGAGCTCAGGCAAAGTGTTTACAGCATCTAGAAAGTTTGGGCAGTTCCTTGGTCCTCAGTTTCCTCCTCCCGTGTAATGTTCCCCATATCCAAAGGATCAGTGAGATAGCTGCTTCATTTTACAAGATCTGGGACATAAACGAAGGACTGACTTAGAAGGGTCCCATCCAAAGAGAGAAAACTTACATTCCAGAAAGCCATCTTGGTATGAGGCTCATCAGCTCCTCTATGCTCTCCAGTCTTAGAGCCTAATGTCTGATGTTCCTCTGTGGCTTTGAATGCTCTAGATGGAAATGAATGTGAAAGTTAAAATTAATACTGTTTTTAATCAGGTGCTCCCAGCTAAATAGGAAGTAACCTCATCTGTATGCTTGATGTAACACTTCTGAAATCTTTACTATAGAAACAACAGTAATTTGACTGATAGGAGGATCTGATGATCACTTTGCTGTTTGCTCTTCGTAACACTCAATGTTTCCTTGAGGTTTTTTTCCCCTCACTGCCATTTCTGAGTGAACTTTACTTTTCACTTTCCTCTTAATTAACGTGGGAGCAGTGCTATCTCGATGCAGTTGACTCCTTCTGGATCTGTAAATTAGCTTGCACCTTGTCAGCCCACCCAAGAGAGGTGCTTCTGGCAAGCAAGAAAATGCTGATTGAGAGAATTAAGCATTATGCCTTATTTCCACTCTGTGCTTGATTTGCTTTGTTGACAGGCTTCTCAGTAAACTTTGAGAGATGGGCTTTATTATGTCTGCAAGATAAGCTACTACTCCTGCCTATAACATGCTTTGTATTTATGTACGTCTGACATATATCATAGATATCAAGTAATCACTGAAAGAAATTGTGAGCTAGAAAATAATGATGACTGTGACATTTAAAATTCAAGCCATGATCAAAGCATAATTGGATGTTTTGGTTCTGTGCAACATTGTGATTTTTTTGTAGTTCTTTTTCTTTTCTCTTTATTCATTTTTTTTTCTTCCTTTTCAGTGCTCTTATCTTACAATAATCTTTCTTCATTAGGTTGCATGGAGAAGAACACTTGTGCAATGAAATTAACTGTTAACTGACACTTTATTCCAATGTCTGTATTTAGCCAAGGGGCTTCTTATTGCCTATATGCAAACTGGCAGATCATAAAGTAGAGTCTGTGTGATGTATAAAAATGAGTCTCCTTGCCTTCAGCTAAAATCTCAGGATTTGCTACTGGGATCTTCATTACTGTACTGTGAGATGGAAACTCCCACTAGAAAACCCCAAGTTACTTTTATCCTTCAGCATCTAGTCATAATTTCCAAGAAACTTGTGTATGATTCAGATAGCAGGTTAAAATCATAACTAAATCCCTTAAACACTTCCATTGTTTTATTGCTTGCATTAAACATAGTAAAGAGGATGGGCATAACCAGGAAGGAGAATTGTAGAATGCAGGGTGCAGCCTGCATGGCTCTGACATGCATACCTCCTGGGCTGTGGACAGTCTGAAAGTTCACACTTCTCATGCTACATAAATCTGTCTGAGCATATGTGTGTTTCTTTTTCCAAATTGACATTTCAGGGCTGACCAGAATAATTTATTTACATTTGTCATTTGGCTGAGAAATCTCTATCTTCACAGATGAATATAGGGCAGAATTTAACCCAGAAAAGTGTCGAACAAAAGTCCAGGTATATTGGAGGAGATGCAGGTGCTGTAGAGCTTTGCTTATACCTGAATGCCTTTGTTTTACCTGAATAGTTGCATCACTCTTGTCTTATACCTTCAGTAGGACCATGTGCCATATCCTGTGGCTGTAATAACATACCAGATGAGAGGCTGTATGATTCCGTCTTCATTGCTGACATTTAGCAGGTACCTGGACAGCCACTGCCTGCTGACAAGTGTTTCACTACTAAAAACACTTGAGTGGATACGTATTTTGCCATCAGGAATTTATAAAAATATGTATGCCTTTCCAAGTACAATCTAAAATATGTGTAGTAATTTCTGAGTCTGCTTTTGTTTATTTTTAAGTAGAGATTTTGCTTCTTGATAAAAGTCAACATGAGAAAACCAAAACTTTGATAAATAAGTAATTGCAGTGCTGCCTTAAGAAAGAGGCTTCACAGTCTTAAAGCATGCACCTGCAATTAGTGCTGGTAGGGATACATTAATTTGATGGACTTCTACAATTCTTTGACTTTCCTCTCCTGAGAGAAACTGTATATGCTGCTGCCTTTTCCCATCCTCTTGCCCCTGTCACACACAGAGTATCTTCATTTATGAAAGTGGATCCCCTTAGGATGTAAGATAGGGTGATTTGAGATTGTTCTTGTTTGTAGGTTTTGGATGATGATGAAAGACAAGTCTGCTGTGCTGCTGCTGCTCAATTATGAACTGTGTACTTCATTCATGCTTATCCCCAGTATACAAGCTTGAATATAATTTCTAGATGGGTGACTGCACTGGTGAAGTGACAGGTCATAGGCAACTGAAGTAGTAGCTCCACCTCTTTCCCCAGCTTCCTCAAGCTATACATAATTTTCCTCTGTGGTCAATCTTGTACCATGGTTCTCTAAGACAATGGCATCACTATGATTATATCACTTCTGAGGAGAATCAATTTTGTTTGAAAGAAAGTAGACAGCCACACTCTTAATGAGGAGTTTGTATGGGAGGATTCTCATTGGTAAATGTTATGATAGAAAAATATGTGCAAGTTGTCTGTTGCAGGAGAGGATGTGTTTGAGGAATAACATCTTTAGAAGAAACAACTACCAAGATGCTGAGAATAAACAGGGTAAAAAGGTAGCTCTGGGTTTCCAAATGGTGGAAGGGGAGTAGCAGGGAGGCTAAGCTATCTAGTCATGTTTTGCTGGAAATATTGGAGGGAAAGTCACTCATTGCCTGATAATAAGAACTTGCTGAAACAAGCAGACGTTTTTTGCAAGTGGATTTCCAAATGCAGACGGTATGTTTAAATTTATGTGGGGAACTGCCCAGAGGAAGAAAAGACAGTGTGGAGGGTATGCACATTGTATCATAACCTTGAGTTAAGCAAGAAAATATCTGCATTGGTTTTGGAGGTGGCTTATGGAATAGGTGTAATGCAATTTGAAGCAACTCTGGATAAATATATTACATTTCTACTGTAGGAATTAATACCTCAGTCCCACATAAGCATAACTTTTCAGTGGAGAACATAAGTACCGTGTATGGAAGTTCATGGAACAAGACAGTATGCTTGAAATTAAACATGTGCATAGGTGTTTCTAGTACTGGAGTTGTTTGAGTATTTCAAGATCTGGCCTATAATGTTGATGGAGATGTAAATTCACAACATATGGTAACTGATCTTTAATTCCTGCCTTAACTATTGTAGCGCACAGGTGGGTAAATCAATGCACTGGATAGCCAATGCAAATGTAATATTCTTAAATTACCATTAAGATCTAATCCTAATTAGATTTAATTACATTTAAAATGATTACTGGGAGCCTTGCACTGTTGTGTCTTCCAGTTCTGTGAGAGGAAATAGATAATTTAGTTTGCAACCTCATTTAGCTGAAATCAGATATACTATTCTCTTTTTATGTTTTCCCCATACAGTTGCTTCCAAGGTGCACTGGACATGTCCAGATTCATAAACGTACTATTTGTAGCTTTGAATTACACATTTCAACCACATTAGCCATCTGAGACCTCTGACTGGGCATCTGAGAGAATAACCTACATGGATTACTATTGCTTGTTACATTGCTTACTTTTTTGCCTATTCTGATTTTCATTGAAGTTTTCTCACCATAATGTCTGTGAGGAGATGAAAAGCAAATCACAAGGGTTATAACATTGATTCAGTAATTACCTTCTTTCTCTTTCATTTAATAACAACCTTCAGACTTTTAAGCAGGCATTTGACAAAAAGGTATCTGAGTTGTGTAAAATACTGTTGAATTATACCCTAATCAACAGGACTGGAAAATACCTCAAACTCAATAAAATAAAATCTGTTGTCTGATTTTTATCATTCAGTAGCTTAAGAAGCAACAATAATGGTATTTTTGTTGCAAGCATGACTAATAGGACTACTTCGTATTGGTGAATAACACTTACTGGTGTATGGACTTAAAAGAAAATATGGGAATGAGCTCTGAAAGTTAGACATTTTTTACCTCTGTGCTCTGCTGATGGCACAAAACACCATAAATCTTGAGCCTTAGAACATAAAGAAGGAGGATATTGCGTAAACACCTGTCAGCAGTATCATTTCAAACTTGGAAGCTCATTGCTGGCACACTGAATTGCACCTGGGTTTGCTTGTGTTCATCTGAGAATGTTGCCGACAGCTTGCACTGCTTGTACTGAGACTTTCCTCAGAAACGTTAAGCTAGGTCGTTGCTCAGGTAAATGGGATCTGGGGCCATTTGTGCTCTGTCTTTTGCCTGCTACTACTATGAGCCAGCTGTCACAACTATCGTTAAGTCCACATCTGCTTCTCCTCTTCTGCCACCAGCTAGAAAATGTGTACCTCACTACAATCCTAGATACAGGATCTAAGCATGATGCCTTTTCAAGCTTCAGATGAGGAGCAGAATCCTCATCCTGGCTGTAAGTTGGGTACTGTTGGTGGCACTTTCTTTTTGTGCTGCTCCGGGTTACTTTGTCCTGATCCATTTTCAAAGTTTCATCCAGCCACTGGGACACACAGGATCAGAAACGCCTTTCAAATGAAATCAGCCATGCAGCAAATTGTCATCTTTGATGCAGACTCGGGAATCCTAGAAATATCTTTCAAAGCATTTTCATATTCTTCACTTTGTTCTTTCCAATTAAAAGTAAATAAGGGGCTGAAAGAGATAAGCTTGATTGAAAGTAGCTTTTCAAGCTATGCTCCTTCCTTTCTCTGCACTTTTTTGCCTTCCTGTTTACTGCTGTTTGGTGCAATCCTTTGCTTTGAGTAAATGTGTGTTCCATTGCCTCTAGCCCCAAACAGACTGGCTTTTGACTAAGATATCATTGGGGTGAGGGGCAAATTTTTATTTCTAAACCAAACAACTTCACATAATCTGTCAGGGGTTTAAGGCATGCAGCTTCATTAAGTGGTTAGTAAACTCTATGACTTTTAAACGAAACACAGAAAGCAATGGTATGTGACTGTGTGAAGGAAATTTGAAGTGAGAGATTAACATAATCGTATGTGGCTCTCTAGTTTGTCATTGTGACAGAAAGCAGGGCTTTGCTGTATATATTCTTAACACTGGATTTTTCCAGAGTAAATCTGATGGGGATATACAGTTTGGGTATTTCATTGTTTTTCTATAGAATCAGGGCTTTAGTTTCTAACATCCATGAGTGTCAGGATGACTTGTTACTAGAGACAAGTTTATAGTGGCTGATAACATATTCTCCCAGTATTCTTCCTCTGCTTGTCAGCAAGTTTAAATGGAGAACCTTTGACACCTACAGCACTATCTCTGCCTGCAAAGCAAGTGAGGGAGGCAGGCGGTGTGACAGCTGAGCCCTCTGCCATCCTGCCCAGCGTTCTGCAGCACTTCTCTTCCAGGCCTGCTGGATGAATATAGAATGCAAGTGTCAAGGATGACACCTACTTTATAATCTCTGAAAAGCAAGCCTTTTCAGAGAAGAATTTGTTGATGGTTCAGAAAGTCAAAGTCAATTTCAGTTTTAGCTTGTACAGAAATAGGGTTTTTTTCTTCCACCTGATGTGATAATTAAAGACTAACTAGGCAGTGTGCTAGTCCACAACAAAGTGTGGTGAGTAAATACTGTCTTGAGACGTGAAGGATACATTCAACAAAAACCTCTGTTAATGACATTTATTTTGTTACCTGTTGGAAATGCTCATTTGAAATTTAATTTTCCCCTGATAGCACCCATGCATCAGCATACATTAAGGGTGCAGTGGATTATGTTTTTAAAAAAGAGTCTTCTTTGAAAATCCTTTTTAAAAACAGGAATAGAAATGTTGTCTTAGATGAAAATTAATGCAAACTCTGTATTTTTATAGCTGAAGATGACATAGGCTATTAAGTCATAGTTACTTGAGGTACTTAAGTTGGCAGCTGCAGGACAGCTGATCCCGTTCTAAAAGACAAAGCTCCAACTTACTACTGTCTTTCAGTTCCCAGAAGCAGTGATCTGTATTCGCAGTGCATTGTCAGGCTGATGTCTCCTGTTAGGATTTCCACATTTCCTCCTGTTGTGTAGAGAAATAGTAATTCATGACAAAATTATAAAGCACTTCAGTGAAAATGGCAAAATGGGCATAACCACTATGATTTCTGGAATAAAATATACCAGAATAGAAATAGTCTTTGAGCCCCTACATTTGCCTGAATATAGTAAGAATATATTACTTATAAGTTTTGCCCTTGCATTTCCCTGAATGTAGCAAGAAAATAGTGAGTATAAGGCATGCAGAGGACTTTTTTTGGCTTTTAAGTTCTTATTTCAGGGAAAATAAGAGACACAAAAGTTTTATAGAAAGAATAAGAGAGAAGAAAATATTAGAAACAATGCCAATGGCTTATGTCAGTAGTATTTCCCCCTTTGAACCAATTGTTAACTTCTTCTGGATGAAAAAATAGAATTAGGAGGAACTGGAGACATTGAAAATACTGCACTGTTAGAGCAATTCAGGCAGGAGGAGATCTTTTCTTGGTTCAATCCTGCTCGCAGCTTCAACATTTCATCAGCTGAATTTCACACCAGTTGAGTTTCAAATATCTCCAAGTATGGAGACTCTCTCAGAAGCCTGTTTCAGTGTTTAACCTCTCATGGTGAAAAATATTTTTCCTTAGTAAAAGGAGATAGGAACAAGATACATCAAATAATCACTGGTACAAAAAGTCTGAATTAATCAACATGTACTTATTCTTCTCACAGGGAAAAAAAAATGTGGATGTACAATAAGTTTGTAATCAAAAGAGTTTAATTTTAAAGTATTTTTGTGATTATGTGATTACCCTCAGGAACTTACTGCCCGCACAGTTCTTGAAAACCAAGAATATGGGTAATAATGCAGCTAAGCATGCATTTGCAACTCTGAACCACCCATTGCATGGTGAGAGTTAAGGAAAAAGTTGTCTGTAAACAGATTATTTTTACTGTGCTTCCAAGCATCTTACTTTAAATTGTCCTAGACTGTCAACTATTAGGATATCAAGCTTGATTGGCTGATATGATACCTAATAGAAAATACCCAACCAGAGAAGCTGTGGGTGCCCCTTCCCTGGAATTGATAAGGCCAGGCTAGAAAGGGCTTTGAGCAGCCTGATCTAGTGGAAAATACCCCTGACTGTGGCAGGGGGGTTTGGAACTAGATGGTCTGTAAGGTCCCTTCCAACCCAAACCTAATGCTATATGATGCTATGAATAGTATCTGATATGACCCACTGGGCTTGAAAAGGTGATTATTTTCTCTGCAGTTTAATGCAAGAAGATAAGAAGACAGCCACGCAGTGTTGAATGATACATGGCAAGTCCCTGTACCTAATACTTTGTATCTGACAGTGATCAGGAGTAGCTCCCAGGGGTGGGGTATCAGAACAGGATAACTATAGCAGTATTTCCCTGGTCTGTCTTCCAGGCTTTCAGGAACCTGAAGCTCAAGGATTTCTTAAGGTGATGCTTTTGTGTTCAAATACAAAATACAGTGTCTATATATTCTGTTCTGGACATTTTGTCCTGTTACGTCTATTTGGGGTATACTTACCTAATACCAAAATACTAACAAAATTTGAAGTCTGTCACATACAAAAATGTCTTTTAGATATTGTGTAGAATTACTTTTATATCAAGGAACTGCTTTTACATTACAAGTGCAAAGACCTGACTGCAATGCACTACAGTAGATCTGACTTATGTCAGTATTTTATGGCACCCAGGTAAGTGTGTTTGCAAAGTTGTAGTAAATCTTTTTGATGTGCAGTAATGTTTCAGTAGTTAATGTAGTGTTCCACTGCATATTAACTTTTACTGCTTCTCTGCAAACTTACAGTAGGCAGGAGTGCAAGGAAAGGCTGTAGATGTTTGCAAAATTGACCCTGCTGGAATGCATTCAGTTCATGAACTAGTTTTATAGTGTACGTTTGGGCTAGCTGATGATATGATTAACAGTAAATTTTGGAGTGTTTGCTTCTGCAGAGGATAAATTCATAGTTTCTACAAATGCTAAGACCTTTCTTGGTTTTCAAGATTTTTATTTTATTTTTTTTTTATATATATATATCAGTCTTGTAGCTCTCAGTCCTAAAAAGAAAAAGAGCATGGTGTGGTTTCATAAAACTACTTGGTGGTCTTAACTATTTTCAGCATAAATAATAAAATACTACTGTTATGGCTGTTTTAAAGGGGTTTTACAATATGTTGAAAGTGTGTTGGTAATACTGCATTATTAGAGATGTTCTCCATCAAAAATAACTAGTTCAGTAGATTTATTAACTTCCTAAACCTGGCTTTATCAATGGAATCTGCAGTTAGTCTTTATATTGTTTGTGCCTGCAATATGGAAATTTGGAGTTTGGCAAGTTGCTTACACTTCCAAAGAGGAACTGTTCTTATGGCTTAAAAATGGGATAGTACCTTGTCTATGCTAAAGTTTCCAAGGGGTTTGATATCCTGTGATGTTTCCTGTGTTGTAGAAATACAAAATATTTGCATTCTAAAAACATATACTATCTATGGCTTCCAGATGATACTGTTGAGCTCAGTTTGAAGGTAGATGGATGATTGAAGATGTACGTAGATTTTCTTTTTTTCTGCTGTGCTGTTACAGGTAGTACTTAGTAAGAAAATGTCTAATCAGAAATAAAGTTTATGGATTAGATCTAAAAGTTCTGAAAAAGTGGATAGAATAACAAAACTACATCTAGAATTTTAGCTGTGTCATAATTTTTGAGTATTACAATAATGGGAGTAGTTTATTTTTATACCAACTGCAAGTGCTTCTAGCATACTCAACACCAGGTATTTATTATGCAAGCTGAATTGCTATTACACATTTCAACAGCAACATACCACAAATAAATCTCAAATGTTTCACAATGTTATTATAGATGTTATCTTTCTAAATTCCTGAAATTCAGAATGCAGCATGCTTCCACAAGCAGGAGTTTCAGATATAGTGTTACAGTTAAAGTATTCTTTTTCTGTGATGTTGCAGAGCAAGTAATGATACCAATGGTATTAACATCTGTAGCTGTTTGGAGTCCTGATATCATCTGTACTTTGCTAATTCTGTTTGCCTTTTATAACTGCAAAAGGAAGAAAACTGCTTGCTTGAGATGAGTAAAATGCAAAGACTCAGTGCCAGTTTCATTTGGGTTTTTTTGGATGTTCTTTTAAGATTTGTTTTATGCTATATATATTCAGAAGAAATACTGATATGGCAGTGATAATTGCTGTATACTGCATGCAGTGCCAAGCATGAGCAGAGCAGGTCTCATTTGAAGAAGAACATGTCAGGAACTGTATATCTTTGATGTCAAGTTTGGGTTTCTTTTTAACATCATCTGTGTGGGTTTCTAACTAAACATAGGTCCAGTCACTCACTTACAGTGCCTGAGCATGCATAAATGTGTATAGAGCGGTCCAGGTCTGACATCTTCTGTGCCATGGGGGCTGGAACATAAAAAAAGTGCCATTACCCCATATGTCTTGCCTTGAATTAGTCCCATGCAAGTCCTTGTTTGTGCACCTTTTCAATCTGAAATTTCACCTTCCAGCTTGGCCCATCAGCAGTTGATATAGTTCTTTCAACTGTAGTTGTCATGAAGACAGCTCAAGCTCTGAGTACTGGCAGCAACAGGATACTGGGCATCTCCAGGGTTCCAGGTAGCTCTGGGCAAGCCCCTGTGCCAGTTGCTGTTGGGACTCATTGCCAGACTGACTTCCCAGATAAGATCCACCTGAGTATTGTTGCATCCTCTCCAGAGATGGTTTGTTCCAGTGATGCTGCTGCAGTGCAAATCTCTCTCTTCATTTTCCACCTAGAGATCCTGTGTCTGTAAACTAAATTTTCATGCTACGGGGCAGAATGTTGGCCGATAGAATAGTCAGAGGTATGTGAAAGCCAGCAGTGGCATATTAATGTATTCTAACCAGAGCCTTGGGTCAGGTCCTGTGTCTTAGCTTGAGTTGTGCCCTGAGGCGCTTTGTAGAAGTATCCTAATGGCATTATTTGTTTATTTTTACAATTAAAGGAATTTGATCTATCCCCAAGGAGAATTAAAGGGCCACATAGGTGCACTGTAGAACCGAGGATGGAACAGTGGATCCTAAACTGTAGTCTAGAGCCACTAGCACTTGGGTGCTGCAGCTCACCAAGGGGAATTGCTTTTTAGAATTGTAGGCATCCTTTGAGAAGAGAATGGCAGCTGTACATTTGTCTGGGTTTTAAGTATGTTTTAGTTAAACTTGCCTCACAGATTCTACAGTGTTGTCTGTTTTCCTTTGCTGGAAATCACCTATGCCTTCACTGCCTCCTGTAAGTGTAAATATGTGAATGAAGCTTAAGATATAGACACATCACCTATTGTGGAATTTATCCTACAGAGGTTATTTTCTAGGAGATGTGTATCGACAAGGATTTTCAGTAACTGACAGAAAAAGCGCTGACTGATGTACTAACATTTGTAAGTAATGAGATCTGTAGGGAAGTTTTAATCTTTGGAAGGTTCCAAATGAACTGCCAATATGTTGATTAACTTTTTTGTGTTTGTGTTAACCTATGCTGATTTTTATGCATTGTAATTGTGAGGCTGCAAGACTAAGTTGTTGGAATAATGTTACTGCAATTTCCTTGTCTAACTAGCTGGTGTATTACATTTGTACCCTCATTTCTTTGCCTGTTGCGTGTGCTTACTGAGCATCTTTAGTGATTTTCTTGTTATAGCTCACATTTACATGAGCCAGGCCATGCTCATATATATGCAAGCAAGCCTTTCAGTTGTAAAATGGAGCTGTGAAGACTTTGTATTACAAAGGGTTTGTTTTTTTTTTTTATCTTTTCTGCCAGGAAAGTGTTGAAGCAAATTTTCCTTGCAACTTCTCTTCCCCCACCCCTACCCCCCTCTGTCTCTTGAGTGCCAATAAAATGTTGGTTTGGGGGTTTTTTTATTTGATGTTTCATTAGCATTTCTTATAAGGTCTGCCTTTAGACCAGTACCCATTTTCTCAATTGTACTTCTGTAAGGTTAGAAAAAATCATGGTAACCAGATGCAGTATTTGTCTCTGGTCTGGCAAAGTGTTAGATTTAACAAAAGAAGCTAATAGGAATGTTCAAATTGACCCTTCTCATCATTTGGACTTCTTGGAGCTCAATCAATCGCTCATTATTGTGTGAGTTATTCACACAGAGGCAGAAGTGCTAGTATTTCTCATAATCAGCCCTTGAGCCAGACATAATTTGCAATTTTGAAGCATTGTATTTTGAAACAATAATGCATTAAAATGAACAGAGCAGGAATTAGAAGTGTAGCTGAGGAAAGAACGCCTGGAAGAGTAGCCATGGTTTAAACAGTCTCTGTAAGCACTCTCAGTGGACACTGGTAATTAGAAGCATACAATATAGCATTATTAATACTGAAATTGGTACATAGTTCTTAAACTAATCTGTGGACTATGACAAATGCAGTAACAGAAGTGTGCCCATATCACTGTGTGGCTGTAGAGCAGCTGCTGTCAGGCAGGGAGCTCTGGGGTAAAGGTTTGTGACATGCTCAGTACAGTGTGGGCAAAGAACAGTTGGGTCGGCTGGGCTTGGCACTCAGCACACAGGGAAGGAATGATTTAGTCAAGTCAGATAAATTGCTTATGTTATAAAAGAATAAGTACATTCTAGTTTAGATAGTCAGACACCTGTTAAAAGTAGACTGCTGCTGATACTTAGATTTTTTTTTATTTAATCCCTGTATATGATATTTGCAAAGTAGAGGGTTGTATGTGCGGTTCTATGTATGTAGTCTATGAATGACAAGTTGACAACCGGAAGCCTTCACTCAGACTTTTTCAGGAGCCTGCTCTTTACTTTGTTAGTGTCACTTTTTTCTTGTTTGGTTGGTTTTTTTGGTGGTTTTTTTGTTTGTTTGATTTTTTTTTTTTTTTTATTTTCTTTTTTTCGTTTTTTTTTTTTTTTTTTTTTTTTTTTTTGCTCTGCCCAGGACTCTTGTGAAAT
>NDXB01011273.1:204793-221186 GCA_002631895.1 Agapornis roseicollis
TTTGTTTGATTTTTTTTTTTTTTTCAATTTGTATTTGCAGTTTTTTGATTACTGTTTAACATCTTACTGACCAGTAGTGAATTACCTAACAGGGCACTGCAGTCCTGATGGGCAAATTTTGTCTGAGAGGAGGGACAGAATCATTTGTAAGTACATTATATAGCAGAAATGAAAGGATACATTGCCCATTAAGATTATATTATCTTTTAAAAGACTGAATTAGCTTGGCTGTGTCACATGTATGAGCTACTTTCTTTGGTAACAGATAACACACAGTGTATCAAATTTAATTTTAGGGCAAGTAGCTTTGTGGTCAACAACCACTCTCTCTTTTTAATATATACACAGCATTAAAGAGTTTTTGCCACACAAGCAAACTTTATAATGGTTAGACTGTTATGAAACATCCATTAAAATGTCATGTATTGCTTCTGTGGTTGCTTCTGTCATTGATGATCACTAACACAGTTGTATCTAAGCAGAAGCTTTCTTTTTTATACCTGACTCCTTCAGGGATGCCGCAGTCCACAGTTTAACAGGTTTGGTCTGACCACCATGAAAATGAGTTATTTATGGTGACTTTCAGTACATTGTGGTATTGCTTGCTGAGTTGATTTGGCCAGAGAGCAGAAGAATCTCTTGTCTGTCTGCTGACTTGCTGCTGTCTTTCTGATATTATCATTGTAAAATTATCCCCACTTCCTTTGTCCTTCTCAAACAGCTTTTAAAGTGCAGTAGTTTGGATTAGTTGTCAGCTTTTTTCTTATTTCTTGTGATTTACTTACTTTTATTTTATTTTTTTTTATTTATTAGAGCTGTCCATGGCTCTAGCTAGCTTTAGGCAATCATGAGTAGTAATGCAAGAAGATTGTCTTCTGTTTAGAAATCTGCAAACAGATGGTCTCTCCTTAAAAGAAATCTGTTTTTAAAAGTTTCACCATTTTATGCTTGAAGTAAATATTACAAATGCTTAAGTTGTGAAAAGAGAGCGACTTGGTGTGAATAATATTCTGCCTGTTGTGTCATGCCTTTCAGATAATGTTATCAAAACTGTTTATGAAAATAATTGAATGAAACCTCATGACATGTCTCTTGGTTTGGCATCATAACCGTTTTCTATGAAGTTGGGCTATTGACTCAAAGACAGGCAGATTAAGCTTCAGTGGCTGGAAACAGTTACCGATGCCATATGTTGTTTCCACTTGTTCCCAGGATGTTGTGGGAATCACCAGTGATGTTGCACATGAAATGTTGCGATTTATGTGCCATCCTGGGTGTTGGGTTTGAGTAGCCCTAGTTCCGTGAGATGTACTAGAATCTCCATCTGAACAGTGCTGAAAAATTATATTTAATATTTGGAAAGTGAGGCAGAAGCTGTTGAGAGATAATGTGTAAATATAACAGAAGACCTTCACATGCTTTACAGTACTCATGCACAGGGTGGAAACTTCAGAGATGGATGATAATTTGAAGTGGTAACCACCCTATATTCATGGCTGAGCACGTTAGTTTATTGCTCAAAGGCAAGCATCATTGGTCTGAAAAGGTATGAGTATACCTTTTTAGAAGTGTTCTTCATGAGTTACCTATGTCCTTTTGTATTACACTTTTCTTGGTTTGGGACAGTAGCGTTCTGCAGGAACCCACCTTGCAAGAGTCTTTTGCCTTCTGCACCAGAGGGAGAGCTGCTTTATCAGTTTTAACATAGGCAAGGAAACTTGTGAAAAATGGAAAGTTACAGATGTCCATTTTAGCTACTTCCCCAAGTTCCTATATCAAGATGCCTTGCTCCTGCTGCCTGTACATCAGTGCTTCTGTAGCATCTAAGGACAGTGCTTTTGCTGCATCACTCTAGCAGTCATTCCGCTCCCTTCTAACAAGTAGAATTTGACCTAATATTTTGATTACATGTGATAACTGTCTGTTCTAGAAATCCATTGCAAATATGTAAATGTTTGCACTTACAAGCATATTTTTAAAAATAGCACTTGCACAATTCTTCTTGGAGAGGCAGGCTTGTAAATCCTCAAGTCATCACTAACCAGGGTGATTTTTGTTTGAGCGTTAAGTTGGGTCCTTGTTTATGCTTATTAATTTAGCAACAGAATGAGTTTGTGTCACCATAGTCTTCTGCAATATAAATCTTATGATTTTGCTGATACAGCAGGGGAGAAAAGATTACAGAAATAATTGCAAAAGCCTCTGAATAGTGTTAGGTTGTACGTATGTGAATACTTTTTGCTGCTATGGAGAAAGGAGCATACCTTGAAGACAGAAAGTGCTGATAGAATAGCTCAAGACACTTACCATTTGTTAATTTTTAATGATGGTCTTTCTTCTATTAAGGAACATAATGCTGCTAAACTTCTGTCTCAATCAATTTTTGTGTTTTTTCATTAATCAACTAATGCATGTTTCTTCTGTAGCTCTTTATTCTAATGAAATATGTGGATGATTTGGCAGACGACAATGATCTCATCAGTAACGCATCAGAGTAATATCCATTTAGCAGATTATATGTATTACTTTTGTTGTATCAAGGGTGCTGATATAAATTCTTTTAAACTGGAGCTATTTTTATTGTAAGTTGTAAATGTGGAGTTTCTGCTACTATCACCTATACATCCTCTTTTCTTCATTTGTTCTATGTATTTATGCAAAAACATTTACACATTCTTTTTGTCAACATGTATCTTACATGCATTTTACATCTATATATATATGGCATCATCTTGCAGTTTAAGCTTGTTTTTTAAATGTTCTGCTACTCTGTCTTGTCTGCTGAGTCTTGTACTGTTTAGTTGCCCTGATGCCTGAAGCCACTGTAGGCACTTTCCAGTCAGTGCTGCACTGTTTGGTGTGATAGGATTTGGATTAGGACACCTCCTAGTTGGTAACAGTCATTAAAGCAAGTAGTAAGCCAGCTAGGGACTGACAGAGAGATTTGGATATGCATTTTAGTTTGATTAGATTATCCAGAGCTCATGGGATTTTCTATTTGAGGGTCACGCTTTGGTCATAGAAGTGTGTGTTCTCACATTTATTAAAAATAATGTGACAAACTAGTATCACAAGGTCTGAGGATGGTCCTTTCCTCTGATGTGATCTGGCTGTTATTTTCTAAAGATCATACTTTTAAAGAATGGTCCTCTTACATTTTTCAATTTCTTAACTTACTGTGATTGCTATTGTTGCCTGAATTTGAGGATTAAGTCTGTGGATCTATGGATATGACTGAGCATTTGCACTTATCTTGAAACTTTCTCTAACCCTTAATGTAAAAGAACAATTAGGAAGCTATAAATTAAGCAGAACCCTGGAGTATCTTGGCAATTAGAGTGAACAAGATTTCAGTTGCTCTCTTTCATCAGTTTCTCACACTCTTGGATAGACAGGGTATTTTTAATTTACAACCTGTACTTCAGTTAGTCACAGAAGTTTTTTCTTGAAACTTTTGTTTATGCAGTTAGAAAATAAAGTTAAACTACTTCTTAGCTATATTTTTTAGAACAGGGTTTTGATGAAATTGCTACTGAATGAACTAGCTATTATGTGAGGTAGTGTTCCTGTATTTATAAACATTGTTACTATCGTAAATATTATTCTTTAACCACACAATATGTGTCCTCAAAAAAGTATTACGCTCTAACTATGAAAGAATATATTTATGAACAAGATGGTAATTTTATTATTATTATTATTTGGGATTTGCAGGAAAATGTGCATTTTCCTTTTGCTTTTTGTTTTCCACCATGAGTAACAATATTTTTTGCTCTTGCTTCTAAGAACTGAGTCTAGGGTATGTGGTGGCTGCTATGTTGCAGGTTCTTCACAGTTCCTGGTGTAGCTCAAGTTTTAACATTAGAACTTTTTTTCATCATAAAAATGTTAACTTGATGAGGCAATAGTGTATGTAATATTGCTGCACATCCTGCAGTAGTTTGTGTCTGTGCATTGGTATCTTTTGCACTGATTTAGGTAGGGCTTTTATAGCTCACAAATTGTTGGCACTGAATTTAGCAAATGACAGGAGCTTGGAATTAGATTCCCAGGATTATCTGAACGTCAGTGTCACAGATGCTCCTTTTCTGCACTGCTTTGTTTTTTATTTCCAACAGTAGTCCTTCCCTTTGTTTTAAAATGCTGTCCTCCTTTTCAACTAATGCAAGGAGCATTGCTGTGCACAGATCCTGAGCCCTGGAGTCTGCTTCAGAAGGAAAGTTGTTATTTCATTTGCATTTATAAGAACTGCAACAAGTTTCCAGCAGCCAGCTTCACAGCAACAAGAATGATACCATCACAGGTTCAGACAAGTACTTGAAAATCTCCAGGTGCTTCAGGCACTTGCTAACCAGCTGCACACAGTGAAGAACAGCTCCTACCTCTGTGAAGTGAGCAGCAAGGGCTGGGAGCAAATCACTTGGCAGTATCCTCAAGGCCATGTCCTTGCAAAAGTCTAGAGTCTCTGACACAAGACAAACGGATGGTGATGGCTATTTTACAAGGGAGATATTGTTAACAATTGCACTTTGGGAGTTTCCAGCCTGAGGTTGTTATCATTAAATGAGCAGTCACTTCAGCAGGGGAAGTTATTATGTGGGTGTGCCAGAACATTAGATGTATGCATTATGGAAGAAACAGTATTGGAAGCAGCAAGATTTCAAAGTTGCCATGGGTCATGCATGCGACATACATCCTAATTCCATCTTCCCTTCCTTTTGAGTACCTGAGCAGTAAAGAAATAAGCTTTACAATGATGCGTATTCTGGTGGGCTCTGGGGAAGGTGTCACACATACGAATGTTCATGGGGCAAGTCTATACTGTGTGCACATTTAAGAACATGAAACTTTTATAAAGGTAAGCCAGATCTTTTCAGTGGGCCAATGCATTCAAACTGGGCTGGTTTAAGTACTGGGAGTAATTCTGGGGACCTGACCCACACTTTGGTTCTTTAGACTCACACAATTACACAAGGGGTACTGGACAGCAGCAGGGAAGAGGCTTTATCACTGGCTTTGGGATGTGCATTTGGTATTTTGAAAGGATATTGCATAGACTGTTAGAATTTCAGTGGTCTGAATACTCTTTTTTTTTTCTAAGTGTCCTGTTTTATTTAATATTCATGAAGCAGAGTAGGAAATAACTACCTGAGGAAATTAGAAGGGCTAGTGATTTTGGATAGCTTGACACAAAGGTAGTCATTGCAGTGCAGTTTAGGAAGTGTTAATAGCTCACTTTAATGGTGTACCTTAGTGTTGCAGGATGCTGCTTTTCTGTAGTTAAACTTGGTCTGAATATGAATGTTCAGTAATTTATAAATGTCTGTTATAAGTTTGGTGGAGAGGATGCTGATTTGGGTTTTTGGGTTTCATTATGACTATAAATCATACTTCATAGAGCAAAACCATTTAATCAAAATAAATATCAAATACACTCATTGTCAGCAAGAGTAATCTTACCAAAACCTTTGACTGATGTTTTGAGTGGAGAGTGTTGGCTGGTCCTACAGAAATAAAAGGGGTGCTGGGGGTGAGGGGTGTGTACATATATATCCCCATTACAGTTCTTTTAAACACCTTTCTCAAGTGCTTCATGGAGCCTGGAAAATGCTTTTCCTTTGTGCGTCACTTCTACTATTGTAAGCTGAAGCTCAACAGAGATGCTGTTAGACTTTTGCAGTCTCGGTGGAAAAGAGAAATCTTGATTTCATAAATATTTTTTTTTTTGTACAGAGTTCTTGCTAAAAGTATGCAGACTTGTTCAGAGCAGAACTTCTTTAGGGCAGCGTGTTTCCAAACTGTTCTGCAGCTCCATGACTTATGAGTGTCATGGAGATGCTATTTTGAAGATGATGGTGTTAAAAACACAAAGCCTCAATCCGGGAGGGGGGAGGACAGCACTGATTATTCTAGGTTCAAGTGTAGGGACAGTGCAGTTAATGTTGCTGAACTTGTTGCAGGCAGTGGTGATTATGGCAGATATATCACTTCTGTGGGTGACAAAGTCCAGAGAAGGCAACTTTGCAAGACCACCATGGTTCATATTCTGCCAGGCTGTCCACTGCCAGGATGACCACAGAGCTTGTTGGAGATGGGCACTGGAAAGTCTCCAGTCAGAGTGGGAACGGTATGGCTGCCCTTTGAAATGCCTGGGGAAGGACCAGAGATGTCTTCTGGAGACTTGATCAGAATGGTCCCCAAGGGCAGAAGGAAGGATCAGAAGAAAATCCTGAAGGAGAAGTGTTGTTGACACGTCTGGCTGAGTCAGAGCAAATTGAACCCTCCTGCTGCTCCGAGCGCTGTCTGTGTGGTAAACCTACCAATGCCTGTGTTAAAATGAAGCACAAGCACGGCGTGTTCTGGACTTGGGTGGTTGGATCTGAAAACTCAAACCATTTATTTTTGCTAGGTTTGCATTACATGTTAAGTTTAGAAATACTTTCCCCACAATCGTGCAACCTGACCAGGCATTTACTAAATTGCTTACAAGGATTATTAGAAACTTCCTGTGTACTATTTTTTTTTTAATAAGGTATTGATTTCAATATCTGTCTGTTCATACTTGCAGTGAATTGATTTATGGTGGTGGAAATCCTTTTTTGCTGCCAAAACCTAATAGGTACTCATTTAATTTAATATTTTCTTTTTTCCTGATTGTTTAACCACTAGTTCTTTTTTCCAAAAATAAACTGGCTACTCCAGAATTTGGTTCCTTTGCTTTGACTGACATTTTGAATGGGTCAAGGAAGGACAGGAGACAGAAGCAAACACAGGCATCCCAGAGATGCTGTGCTACTGTACCACATATGTTATGTGTCTCGTCACTGCTCCAAGTGTTCCATCAGTCAGACCCCTGCCACCCCTGGCACTCTCTGTGTTTCAGGGTAAAATGGCTCAGTTCCACTGTTTTTCTGCTAAATCTCCTCTCTTGGCTAGAGGATTTAGGGCAATTTTAAATTAACCATTCTCTTGTCTGGTGTACAGCATCCAAAACTTGATTTGAATCTCTCATGGCATATATGTAAATGTTTTGATAATGGTTTTGACTGCTTGCTAATAAATAGCTGGATGTTTTAAAAGATACATGCTGGTGTTTCTATCACTGATTTTAACAAATTATAAAATTAGAGACTTAACTTTATGTGCTATTGTGTGTTTCTTAACCCTATAATGTCCTCTGCCTCTCCCTTTTCAGATGGTTATTAATGAACAGTTTTAGCTATCAGATTCTTGAATTACTTTGGAAATCATCAATCTGGGAACTGTGGAGAACAGCCACATACTTCTGAGTCTGTCTACATGCTCCTATGTTGGTTTTTTGTGTAGCTGTGTTTTTAAACAGTTGTCCTAAGAGCTATAAACATGGTTATGAAACATAATAATATCTTTTGATTGAGTGGCCAGAAGTTAATCATTCTGCAGGGTTATTGTGTGATATGTCTTTAACCCATGCAATAGCTTTGTACTAGTATCAATAGGAACGAAGGGGAAAATATTATAAATGCCTAGTGGTCTCTAAATATTTTTAAAAGTTTGCATTAATGAGTTAGAAGAAAGTTTAAAGAACTCTGTGGTTTATTTACTGTTTGTGAGCATTTGGGTTGTCCTGTCTGCACCATTGCTGGACTTTGCACGTTTCAGTGCTTTCATTTCCCTTTTGATGTGAACCTGAGCATGAAGTGCCACACCTGTCAGTCTGCTATCACCTGAGTGATTAAAAAGAGTAAAAATCTTGCTGCTTTTGGTATCATAAATGATCCCACATTTAAGAGGTAGGTATTACAATAAGATACTGTTTAATAGATACTTTGCCTTAAATAGAAAATTGTCATCTAAACTGTAGATGCATGTAAGGGCTGTATTTAAGTGTTTATTTAGTTTTCTCTATCTAAAAGTAATTCCTTTCACAGTAAGCCTGAAATATCTAAGAAACACACGCAATACTGTCCTAATAATAACTGAGTATCTAAAATGCCAAACTGAAATTTTAAAAGAAACCAGTGGAATGTGCAAATATGGAAAAAGCCTAAAATACTTGAAATGTAGCTGGGAGAGGGGAAGAGGAGATGTGAAAAGGGCAAACATTGGGTTGGCAGGATCCTACTCTGTCTGGGAGACCCCAGCCAGCTCCATTTCTCCACTCACCCTCTTTGCACTGGAACACCCATTGCAGAAAAGAGTCACGAGTAATAAAGTTTTTGAAGAACCTGGTGATGAAAAAGAATAAATTTACATTCTTGGATGGTGTCCACTGTGTGGTGAAACTGCTCTTGCAGTGTGGGGGTGGAGGGTGGTACTGTCTCTGGGCAGATGTCAGACATACAATGCTGTGTCTATTGAAGTTCATATGTGCAGCCTTTATTTAATACGAAATTGAGTTGTTTTCTTTGGCAGTGATAGTGCTAATTAACTTCTAAAATGCTGTTTGGCTGTGTGTTTAAGAATAGTGACCCCAAAATGCTGGCAGAAAAAAAAAAGGAATGTAATCCTATTGTTTTGGGGTTTTTTTCTGCTCTTACACGAGGAATTCTATAAAATTTTAAGAGGAGTGAAATAAAAATAAATTAGAAAAAAGAAAACAAAACCCCTACACAAAATAAACCCAAAGCAGCCAGAAGATATCAACGATTGTGATTCAGAGGTCTTTGCATTTACCCTTCCTGGTTTCCAAGCAACCTTTCTTGGAGGACTCTGTTATAGGAAAAGAAAAATACAGTTTTGTTCATTTCACAAGTTAGATTTTCTTTTGTGTGTTATTAACAGGTTTGGCAAACATCGCAAAGATGACAAGAGTGAGAAAACTGGTAAAATAAAAGTGCAGGAAGCTCTTACTTCAGAAGAGGAGAGAATACGAATGAAGCAAGAACAGGAGAGGTAGACTTCAGTATTTGCTTAAACCTTGATAGAGAGAGTTTGTTTTTTTTTTAAATTAAATAACTGAAGTTCAATTTTCATTGATGAAAATTCTCAAATGTTGATATGTTTATATACTTAAATAACAAGACAAAGCTGGATTTATTTTGAACATTAGTATAGACAGCTTCTTTGGCTGAATTATGCATCTTTTACAGACCCAGACCTCCTTTCCTTTTGAGGAGACTGAAATAATGAAATGTTCTCTCTATATATTCTATAACTGATTTTATTGAGAGTTTCAGAATACAAATATTTATATAGAATTAAGTATGTTTTGTATTTTTCTTGAAAGTCTTGCATATCTAGTTTTTTCATTTATATATTTAGAAAAAAAGCCTAAAAATTATACTTACCAGTATATTTGTCACTGGAGTTCAGTCTATTTATGTGTCATGCAGTCTGTTATGGAATGATATGTATATTAAACTGCTAATTGTAAAAATGAGTGGTGAGTACCTCTATTTTTCCTTGTCAGCTTCTCTTAACATTAAAACCCTATATAATATATATGTCACATGATTTTCTCAATATTTCCAATCTACTTTTCATTCTGTCTCTTGCAGCCCTAGATATCTGGGGCCTAGACTCTCTTATCAATATCTCTTATATCAATTTGATCAAAATTTTGGAAAGCTTAGGTCAGAAATTAACTGATACTCAGTAATGTGTGTGGAGAGAAGACCACCTTTAGTAGACATCTCTTCAGTAAGGGGACAAACTAAAGGGTTTCGGAGTTTGAATGTTGAGTGGTAAATAGATTCAGACACATTTAGCTGTAAAAGTGAACTATGAGTTCAAATGATTTATCTAAAAATTATGCTATAGGTCAGCCATAAATTGAGGATTGATGCAGGAACTATGGAGAGCAATTTTGTTATCCTTGCATAGAGGGTGTGACTAGTTAGTCATAATGATCTCTTTAGCCATCATCTCTGCACCTTGGTCTTCTGCGGTCAAGAACAGAAGTTTGTAAGTAATGGCTTCATCACTCAAACAGCTCACTGGAATAGCAGAGCAACAGTATCTCTTGTGTAGTGTCCTCAGTTAAACCTAAAATGGTTTTCTTTCAGTTCTTTTAAGGTTGAGTGATTTATGTTACAGTTAAGGAGGGCTATTATTAGTTAATGAAGATTATTAGTTACTAGTTTATTTATTAGTGTTTGTTAGTTAATGAAGATCAACAGCAACTTGTTAAACTGCAGAAACTATAATTTGTGACCATCTGTTTGGATTACATTATGGGGAAAATTAACTCTTTAACTAGCATAAATTGATGTAAAAATTTATTTATGTCTGTCTTTAATCCATTCTGACAGTAGAGGGTGGCTGGATCACAGTGCTTGGTTGTTTTTTTTTTTACTTATCTGATTGGTTTTTATTTTCTCTTTTCTAATAAAAGTGAAGCAGGGTCTTTAAATTTGTTCCTGTTTTTAAAAGTAATGTTCTTAGAGGTTAAATGATAAAAGGGAATACTGGAACTGAAGGAAATAAGTGACTTAGTATATGAGGGTGTTTGTGCAGTCAACTTCCTTTACACATGGGCAGAGCAGCCACTTTGTGGATGAACTCATGCCAGGGGTGCAGACCCATTGAAAGATGTCTCTGTCACTCCAGCAGGGCAGGGAAGGGTCAGCTACATGTGCACAATGCCAATCCCTGGCTTAAGATGCTCTGCTGAACCAAGCTTGCCTAGCACTGAGGGTTTCTTAGTAACCTTAGGTCCCCAGAAAATCAGCCACGTACGTTTATTCAAAGAAGAAAGACTTCAGATTTGAGTTAGTAATGTTTTCTCTCTCTCCATTCTCTCTCTTTGTCTCTCTGTGTCTCTCCGTCTCTCTCAGTAAGAATGATGAGAGTATAGACTGTCCATGTGGTGATGTAAGAGAGGTTGCAATAGTCACGCTGGGTACCAAGGTAGAACCATGACATTATTTGTACCAGCCCCCAGTGCATGAAGAAAATTCCTAATCCCTGTCCATCAAGTTCTGCTAACCAATTTGGATCTTTCCTGGAATCTTACTCCTCCTGTGTCATAAAAACCCAGTTTTATGTGTCCAATGAAACTGCAGAAAGTGCATGTGCTAGAACTTCATAACACTTTGATGTTACCGTCACACAGGTCCTCCTCCTCCTCTTTCCCTAACTGTGTGTTTGCTTTCCTTTGTGTTATGTCTATAAAAGAATACAAGTTCTTTGGGGTAGTGGTATGTACAACTAATAAAAGACAATAAAATAGCAACCAAATGTGTGAGGTGCTTACTTATGTTTCTGAAAAAAATCAGATGTTGATTTGGTCCATAGAGACTAAATATTTTTGTAGTTAGATTGCAGAGTTTCCTTTTTGATCCTGTAAAAGAATGATGTTAGAAGCATGCTATTAATGATGAGAACTCTTGCAAATTAACTGAACAATCCCTCAAAACGCTTACTAGGAGATGAGTAAAATACTACTGTCAGTGTTGATTCATAATGGCTGCTATTTTAACTTTGTTTTCTGTGGGTTTTCTTTCCTCAGTCTTTTCAGAAGTAGAATTCACTTGCTCTATTTTACTTGGTATTTGATGCGATATACCTCTATAATGATGCAATACTTTGGGGAAATAGGTTGGATTTAATGAATTTACTGTGTATGAGAGGCTAGGGGAAAAAGTCCTTAGGGGTTCAGAGACCAACTGAACAGTCCATTAAAAAATCAATCATGCCCACAATTTTATGGAATTACTATGCTTTGACTTGATAATTTTAATAGTATTGTGCTTACAATAGTATTTTATTTAAAATCTTAAAAGTAGTTTTCATATTGATTATGAAACAAATAAGAAAATTAATGTTCTTCAATTTACCATGATTAAAATGAATAAAATTACCTTTTAGAAATACATTATTAATAATAATTTCTTATTAAGGAGAATATATCTTAAGCTGTATATGGTACATATTTACTAATAAAAAGTAATTTTGAACAGAAAATTAAATTACCTAGTTGAAAATACAGACAGTTATCAATGAAATAAATAGAGTACTGGAATAATCAGGAGAGTCATCTGAGGAGGCCACCCACCAATCTTACCAAAATTTCTGTGAAATGCCTGCTATTTGTAAATTCTCCAAATGATGGATTAACAGTTCATCTAAGGCCATAAGATGCTCTCCCCATGTCACTATTCTTCAACACTGGTTTACTCCAGAAAAAAATGTCTGCCTGCATTTTGCTTGGGTATCTGCCAAGCACTGATCTGAAAACCCAGATGGGCTCTGATGTACTGATAGAAAGTGTGCTTCTCCCCAGCAATGGCACCAACCAAAACCTTACGGCAAAACTAAGCAATAATTTGTCTGAACTTGGCCTTGTCTCCTAAGAAAGCAATTGTACTGCAGTCTCGAGAAAGTCAAGTAAGACCTGAAATCAGTTAGCTCTATTCCATTGCCAGGACACAGCTGGTTTATTTATGTGCTAACTTGGAGCCTCTCTTTGCCATGCTGTCTTCAACCTTGAACTGACTTCCTCAAGCAAACCCAAACAACTTTACTCTTTCTACCTGGGTGGTAGATAACAGAGGAATTAAATAAAGATACTTGTTTGTGAAGTTTTCGAGAAATTCAGCTGTTTCCAGTGTAATTCACTGCCAGATAATGCTTAAAAGATGAAAACTGCAATTCTAATGCAATCTTATGATTCAGAGTATGTGATCCCAACTATAAGTGAATAGTGGTTTAATCTGTCTCTGGAGGCACTTCCTCCTCTTCAGTTCTACAGGATATTTTCTCTGTTTGGTTAATACACTTGTTTGAGGGCTTAACTAATGTTCAATCTCTGGGTTAACATGAAAGTGTTTTAATCTTATTTATTGTAAACTAATCAACTTTCACTGAAATTGGTACAAAATCAGATTCTTAAACACCTGTGTTGTGAGGATCAGTCTTGAGGAGATAAGGAGAAACCTTTGGCAAGGGAATGAAAGTGGTGGAAGCACTGTGACAGATGATGATGGAGTGGTCAGATGGGGGCTTTTGGAGGCAGGGGCTTCCTCTGCTCTGAAAAAGCAACGGTATAATTCCAGTGTCTCCTATACTTTTTGGAGGACAATTAATGCATAGCAAAGCAATACCATGCTTGCCATGTATATATATGTAGTTATCATAGGAAAAGAAGCCTCCTGCTTGGCTAGTGTCCCCACTTTCTGTTTTGAAAAACAAAACCTTTTTTTTCCTTTAGGCTGCAAAGGGAATTCAGTTTACATCGTTCTGCCGCTACTGGTATAAGTGTCTGTGCAGATGTCACCAGTGCTGGCTCTGGGGACTCATAGGGCTGCTAGAGGAGTTCCCTGGGCAGGGTTGCAGAGTTCCCTGCCATGGAGTGCCAGGCTGGACACCTTGGCAGGGCTCTTCAGGGCAGAATTCATGTTAATGCCCTGCCATCAACAACGGGAAATCTCTGTTCCTAATGGGGACTGGGGAACTGCTGTTAGTGGCTGGAGGGCAGAGGCAATGCTGCTACAGCTATGCAGAGTGAGAGAGGTGACAGAGGATCTGGGTCTTGCAGAGGTGCCATCTGGGAGAGGTGGATGAGGCATTTGTCTTGGTATTGTCAGATTTGCTGTTCCTTTTGGAGATCAATTGATAGGCTGACAGCATTTTTTGTGTGAATGTAAACAAGGCTATGATTTCAGTGGGTGTTTTTCAGGTGATTTTTTTTTTTCCAGATTTAGAGTGAAATATTCTGTGTTCATTACTAGCTAAAATAACACTGCTGGTTGTTTTGTTTTGGGTTTTGTTAATTTTTTGGTTTTTTTTGTTTCCTGAAGGATTCAGCCATTCCACAAAATGCTTCCTGTATTCTGTGTTTCCTAAGGGTATAAGGGTCTTCATCTCCAACATATAATAAACTTCTCTTCATCTTTCTCTAGTACCATGAAAGGCACAAGCTCTTTGTTGTAAAAGTATACTAATGAATAGAAATGTTACAACAAGAACAGAAGTCTTGTGTTTTCCCTTCATCATGCATCATCCATTTTAATTAGACGAAGGGGTGGTGAGTACTGTGACAAGAGTCTGGAATTAAAATCATTAATTGATGTCAAGCTGACGAGAGACTGCTAACATGAATTTACTGACAGCAGGAAAGAAATTAACCTTATTACTTTATTTAGTACATTGGGTCTATTTATTATATTTTCCTATGCAAGTTCTGCATGTTTCATTTATGATGATAGACAAATAATTAATAAAGGCCACATAAAGTTTTATTACCTCCTATCAATGAAGTTTACGTGAAAACCACATCAGTAACTTAGAGAAAACAAACCTACCACATCCTTCTAATCAATGTAACTCATCAAAACCATTACAGCAATATTTTTGGTATTTTGAATGAGTATAATGTTATGCTTTCTAGCCAATTAGAATTGCAAAAGTGATCTGATTTGAAGCCATGCCTTAGTTTCTTATTGTCAGTGTTGCAAGAAAATGAAACAGATTTTCTCCAGCAATGACATTGATTGGAATAACTGTCTGTTTTGACCATCAATTGGAAGGTCAGCCTAAGAAAGATGAGTTTTAATGTTAAGCATCTTTATTCTTTAGATGAAAGAGTACAACAGAGTCTTACAGAATGACAGCAGCATCCTATAGATAATTTGTGACCCAAAGGTCATAATAAAAGAATAGAGGGGAGGTCATCCTGTAGTAAAGGCCATCTGGAACTGTTAAAGCATCAGATGGAGTAGGGGGCTGAACAGCAGGACACTCTTGGTGTCTTTCCAGATTTCCCAGTGAGACCATAATATTTTTATTAGAAAACCCCAACTTTTTTCCCCTTAAGCAAAATATTTTCATCAAGCAGTTTCAGCTTACTTTTAGTTAAGAAGACAACATACCGTGATAAGGAGAGGAATTTTGTTTCTTACATAGCCTGCTATCTGTGCCTTTAAAATAAACAAAAGTGTTCAGGTTTAATTTTGCTGCTGCTGTATTTTGATGCCACTTAAGAGCTTTTACAAGAACTATTACCTTTAAATTCATTATTACTGCAAACATTCTGAATATAAATATTTTCTAAAGTGACTTGTGTAAAACTTTTTCTGATAAAACTTCCACCCCCTTCCCAGCCCATGAGAGAGGAAAGAAACAAATTCTTGTGTGAAACAGAAAATCAGAGCAATGTGTTTCTCATTCTCACTTAGTTTGAGATGGAGTCTGCTTGTCAAAGAATATTCCAGTTTCACTGAGATTTGTAGCATTGTTTTTGGCAGTGGTTTTTCACATAATGGATGCGGGTGCAGGACGTGAAAACAAATCAATGGCAGTAATTTTTGTAAGAGAACACAGAAATGAGGCATGACAGTATTGAGCTTTGGAAAAACATTTCAGACCAGTTCTACTTCATAAAAATACTGGATGTGGGAGACATGTAAATTGAAGCTTTTGTGGAGTAATAGTTGCTAAAGTAGTTTTTTTAAAAGGTTCTTCACATTCTCTATCTATCTACATCTTGTCAATATAGGGATTTCAAGACAAGATGTAGCTTCTCTATTACTCCTTTACAGTGATTCAAGACCCTGAAGTTTTGTACATGGCAAGGTCCAGCCAACTCCCTTGAATTATATTTCAAATTAGAATTTGCGTGGTCTTTATAATATTCTGAGTTACAGATTTGGTTAAGGTGTTGTGCAGATCATGTGAGTTCAGTTCTGGCTTAGAAATTTCAGTTCTAAATAAGAGCAATGATATGTTGTAGCTCACTTTAGAATGCCAAGACCTTAATTAGGCGGCAGTATGTCCCCTGATGTCATGTAAACTATGCTGTTAGTTGTAGGGTTGCTCTAGCAAATACTTACTTGAGAATTAAAAAATGTATACCATAATTATTAACAAACTGAACTTACTGTTGCTGAGTTTGTCACCAGAATCTGGGAAGTAAACTCTCTAACCAGAACAATAGGGTAGAAGTTGAGCAAACCTGAAAACCCATTGATTTTCCAGACTGCACTACAAGAGTCTAACAGTAAGGCAAAGCACGAAACCCACCTTTTTTTCCTTTCTTATATGCTGCAGCAGCAGGTATTTGGCTAATCAGAATGACAGCTAATGATATATTCACATCAGGCAGATAGCTTTCCCCTCCAGACCACAGCTGGAACCTTTATTTTGCAACTAGTTACTATAACAAACCTTTTAATGAGTTATAGGAAACCTGGCTTTGTCTCTGGCCATGCTGTATATCTATGCTCTCGCTCAGTACTGTGACCTAGCAAGGTTTTAGAAATGAATCCCAAGGGGTGGTGTGGGTGCTATTTTTTTTGAGTCTTGAGCAAAGATACTGATTTATGAGCTATATTCTCTATAGGTAGAAGGTTTTTTCTTTTCCTTTTCTTCCAACTTCAGTGTATGCGATCCATATAATCCATTGCTTTGCTGTGAGGTTTTCCCACTATATATATATTTTTTATTTTTTTTTTTTTTTTTTCTTTAGGTTTTA